>JAPZEB010000010.1:21534229-21548741 GCA_029783705.1 Chaetodon striatus
ATATCAGTGAAGGAATAGATGGACAATATAGCCCAAACTCCCTCCTATGAAAGATTATACTATAAACTGATGGATAGGCAAGATAGGTAAAAATACTGGGCTCCTCTATTACAATCACCTGATGTGCTAAAGACTTGGACCTTTACAATGAATTAAACACCTAAAAAAAAAAGTAATGTGATGCACTATATGGCATACGTAATTTGTGGTATTATGTAGTTTATGTAATGTGATTTTTTTTCCTCTTGTCTAAACTGTTGTTTTCACCTGGCTCCTTGTGTAAGCTTACATACACGTGGCCTCTGGAGAGAGCCAGAGTGGGGTCATGGTTTCTGTTGCTGCAGCCCCTTGATCTGTGCACTTGGAACTGACATGCTAAAGCTGATGTCTGATTGCTGCTGTTAGTTTATGAATGCATGTATGTATGTATTGATTTATTCATTGTATTTACATGGATGGGATAGGCTGTAGAAATTAATTGCCCCATTGGGACTAATAAAGTATTTAGAATCTACATGTAATGTATCATGAAATAGAGGTTATAGCTATATTAGCATGCATGATTCCAGTGAATAACTGCCAGTAAGAAACATGCTGTCCTTGCTTATTTTTACAGAGGAGTACAGAGGACTTGTAGGGAGCTTCATCCAATGATGCATCGACTAAAGATCAGTATCAACAGAACCTATGAGCTTGTGGTGAACTACAAGAAGAACACGATCGAACACCAAGCTGGAACTAACACAGTTGACAAAGCTTCAAATATGGATGTTGCCGCAAAAAAGCTACAAATTCTAAAACGCTGATGTGTCACACACATCTTCAACCTGACGGCACAGAGGATCTATACAATCAGCACAGTTTCAAGGTGGACACCCAAGATTAGTGTCACCAGCTCAGTATCTGACCAAATGTCTTCCCTCCTGTGTCTGAGTTATGGCGTTAAATAATGACCAGAGACATGTTTTGTAGAACATTATGATGTCACAGTGAGGCTGACCTTTGACCTTTTGGATATAAAATGTCATCACTTCATCATTTTATCCTGTCTGACATTTGTGTGACAATTTGTCATAATTAGAATACGAATTATAGCCAAAAACATGTCTTCTGAGGTCACAGTGACCTTTCACCACTGAAATATAATTAGTTCATCGCTGAGTCCAAGTGGACGTTTGTGCCAAAGGAAAATGAGGAAAAAATTGAGGAAAATTCCATCCAGGATATCACGTTCATGAGAATGGGACGAGGAGACAACCTGAAAACACAATGCTGTCACCAGCGTGAAGGTAGAAATAGAGAAAACTGATTCTGGGAGCTTTAGGTAAAATACTACAACATATACTGGTATTTCTTATGTTTATGCTAAACTATGAACAGCACAGTTACTATGAGCATTTTAAAACATTTAGTGTATGTAGTTTTTGTGACCTGTTCAGGTCTTCCAGCTCGGTGCCCGACCTGACAGGTGAATTTAACTGTAAATGCATAGGAACAAATGGGTGGTGTGAAGATATGTTAATAATTAGACTGGTTTCAAGAACAGCAGTAGTTTGAGTTCCTTCTTATTCGTTTTAGACCACGTTTACACGAAAACGGAACCATTTCTCATTTTCGTTTTGAAAAAAAGTTCCGCATTCAACGTTTTGATAACAATCGCCGTGTACACAGATCCGCAAAAATGACCAAAAATGCTGTAGTACACATACCAGGCCAGTAGTTGGCAGTGTGACTTTGTACTTTGCACTTCCTTGGAAAGAGCGGTGATGTATAAACAAACAAAATGGTGACCGCACGAACATTTGTCTGGACAGATGATGAGGTGCAGTTGCTACAGTAAATCGACACGTTGCTGGAGAAGCGTTGATAAATTCAACAGGGTGAGCAGCACGAACAGAGCACGGGAGTCCACCATTCTTGTTGTGATGGTCGACTTTCTTGCACATGCGTAGTGACTGGAACCGTAATGTCTGTATATTGCAAGTTTAAGTGACAATGGGGATGGTGCTGTTTCCAAAAAATTGCACTACGGAGACTGTTTTCAAAACGTTGCATTTTCAGGCACCCAAAACGCCGCTGTCGTGGAAACGATCAGCCAAAATGCAACCAAAGTTTACCGTTTTCGTTTGAAATCGTTGTCGTATAAACAGGACCTTAACAGTTTAAAAATCAAACTGAAACTTTGTTTTAACCTCCAAGTTTTTCTTTGGAGATTGCATCTAAATGACTGCATGTTTTCTTAAAGCCTTGAGGCCAACATTATGTTTTGCCCCCCTCAACCTTCTCCATGCAACATTTCCTTGCAACACACACGCACATAATATACACACACACACCCACACACACACACCCAGCAGATGGGCTCAAGCTATGACAGCCACCTTTCCAGTGTCCTTGGCTCCCTCCTCATATTCCTCCCTCCCCCTCCTGTAATTCTGCCCTCTGCTGTAACTCTTTCCTCTTGATTCAAATCAATTTCAGGGCGCTCCACTTGTGAGACACGCGACAAGGTTTACCATGCCGGGACACTCAAAGTTTTCCATCTCTCCCCCTGCCTTCCTCCAGTCCCGTCCATTTCGTTCTCCCTCCTTCCGGCTCTCCCTCCCATTATACGCTTCTCTTACATGAGGCCTGGGCAATCGACCCCAGTGATAATCCAGTCTTTCATATTGGCAGATTAATATTGACTCAGAGCCCTGGAGCTGATGCTCGGCCCATCCTCCAGGTGCTGGAGCATGCAGAGTATGAGAAATGGGGCTTAATATACATTCTGCTACTGCCGCTCACCCCAGAAGAGCTGCATGAGAAACAGTGTTACAAGCGAGGAAGTAATTGTGGTTTGCCAGATTTTCAGCTACAGCGTGTGCACACAGCCACATGCCTTAGAATAAGAAAGACTCCCCTCCGTACATGTATGCTGATATGCATGCATGTGCACACAACTGGACATACTTATGTTTTAAGCCCCTAGGCGTTGCTAAGGCCAGAGAAAAAAGCGCTTCGTGAATGACTAATAAAGGATATGCCGCAAGGTTTATTCAAATATTCTTTATCCATTTGCTCAGTCGACCAAAATGTGTGGAGGCTTTCCAGTGGAGTAACCATGATGAACACACAAGGAGACAGTCAGTTTCATGGTGATTAATGAAGATTTGATGAGGGCAAATCAATGACGTTCATTAAATAGAAACCACTGAGAGACATGAAATCGAATGCTCCCCAACATGAGATAAAAATAACAAGCGAATATTAAAATAAATGAAGAGTAAATTGAGTCCATGGCAGGGTGACATTTAAATCCATAGCCATAGATTTATAGACTAACTCGCTAATGTAAATGTGCTGATAAGAAAAAGAGACAATGGCGTGTCAAGATTAGCTGTTGGTGAATCTCTGGAAGGGGTGCGCCCACGACAAAGGCTTTTAATTCTCCAACATTAAGCACAAGTAGACAATGACCTGCTCCTTTTTCCAACAGACCAGAAACAAAATGAAACCCACTGGGTGTTACATAATCTGCTAAAATAAATCACCACCCTCCTTGGCCATGGAAGTAACACTTGACTAATACTGTAGGTGGTAAATTGGCTGGTCAGGTGTGCTAACATTAGCAGCAAATGTTTCAGTAGACATACATTTCTTGAACTTGCATCCATGATGTCATGCTAAGTGACTGCTCCAATGATGGGAAAAAAAACACACTTAAGTTATGGTTTACAAGTCCCACATAAAAAGTCAGCATCTTCACCAGTTAATGATGCAGAGTAGAGCTAGTTAGCCCTAGTACAATATTACAAGCAGTGATGGGTAAAAATGAACGAACAAATCTCTCTGAATAACTCCTCTGAGTGTTAGGCATGTACCGGATCAGCCTGTCAAATGTCCAAGTGCTCAAGAATCTCTAATGTGTCGCAATGTAGTGGAGCAATGGCACCGAAAGAACGAGCAAGGACTGATTAAATCGAACTTGAGTCAAGACCTCCGCCAGCCAAGGCCAGTGGTGCATTCAAGTGCTCCCCGAATGGTTGTTCTCCCAACTTTGGTGTGTTCATGAGCTTTAAATGGTACTGTGAAAACAACATGGACGCTACAAAGAAACTGTGTTGTATTTTATTGTTCAGAACTTTAAACCACTACGTTAATAATAAAGATTAAGGGAAAACTCATATCTCAGATTAATGCGACGTCACATGAATGCAGCTGTGGCAGTAACTGAAGCATCTCTAAGATCAACACATTGTTGGTCGGTGACACTTCTGTAGCATGGTATTGAGCTACTGTAGCCTACCTACATACAAGTGGGATGCTGAATCACTGCATTAAAATGTATATTTTATCTTTACCAATGTAAACTGATGACTGGTAATGCGCTGAAGAGAAGTTTTGTGGGGCAGGCAGCACTAGCTGTTGAATGTGCATGTATTACAACTAAGTGTCATCAAGAGACTGACACCATATTAAGCAAAAAGTATCACAACTCAAAAGGTTCAATAAATTTACATGTATAAAGTCGAAGAAACCAATACAGTAAAAGAACTGGTCCACCCATCACTAATAATAGGGAAAATATAATATCAGGCTGTTATGTCATTCTCACATCAGCCTCTTCAGATGCTAATTACAGAAACAGAGTGCGATTTAGTCAAGGCCACGCTGGAGGTGAAAACAATGCCTCCTTGTCACTTTCCTCTGCGAGCAAACAACAGAAAAATGCCTAAAAGCTGCTTTGTGGTTGGATCCATTAACAACGGGGTCAAGAACTCAGAACATTTTATAAGCTGACGAACCAAAAAAATGAACCTTTAAGAGACATGAGTGGATACAGACAATAAGACATGAAGCATCAGCAGGAAGAATCAGAAATGGCTGCAGGGTCCTGACACTCATAAATACGTTACAGTTGCTAATTTGGCCGGACATACTGTAGAGTATGAAGCTCACTAAGCCATGCGAGGCCTAGTCTTGATCTTTGTTATGTTAAATGATGATCATACACGATGTTTCAATCAAACTGTCAGTGAATACTGAAGTATTTTGCTCCTGGCCGTTTGGTGGGATTGTTTCTTTAAGATAAATGGTAAATTGACTGCACTTGTTTAGCGCCTTCTAGTCTTCAGACCACTCAAAGTGCTTTTACACTACATGTCACATTCACCCACTCACACACACACACAGTCACACACTGGTGGCCGAGGCTATCGTACAAGGTGCCACCTGCTACTGAGTAACCATTCACACACATACTGATGGATCGGCCATCGGAAGCAATTTGGGGTTCAGTATCTAGCTCAAGGATACTTCGACGTGTGGACTGGAGGAACCAAGGATCAAACCGCCAATCTTCCCGCTCTATCTCTGAGCCACAGCTCATCAAGGTAAAGAGAAGGGTCACTGAGACAGACTGACAACACTGACTTTGTCAATATACATTTCCCTCTGGTGGACACAGTGTGATACAATAATCCTTTGATATGCTTTAATCAAATGTTTTTAGCTAGTTTTGTTAGTGTTTCTGCCCTTGGGTGCATACTGTGGTACTAATTGTTTTCCCCTCCGGTGGTTGTGGTTTAGAGACGCGTTGCCCAACTGTCTCTACAAGATTTATTAGAGAAAAAGCTTTGAGGTTAAGGACTGATCAATTGGATGTGTATGCAGCTAGCTAATGTTATGCTATCACCTTGGCCTTCTAAATTAACACAATGTTACTACTTTTGGTAGCAGCAAGTAGCCAGAACAGCTAACGTTAGCAGCTTACCTTAGAGCAGACATACAGATGATTACATTGTTTTAACTTTCGCACGTGGTTTTGGAAAGGCCAAAAGATAACAGAACCTTTCAAACTCTTTAGATGAGTTTTGCTCCTATTGGCTCCTCATGCATACCACTTTGGCATGTTGAGAAGACTCCAAAGCAAGGCATACCTGTTGTGGCCATTTACAGTTTTCTAGGCTATGACTGGCTATTCGCCATAGAGAGGAGGGGTTAGTGAACCAGTTCAGGCCATAGCAGCCCTGCAGGAATGAAGCTCAGCCTTGCTCTCAATTTCTCCCAGTGGCAACTCATGGTGTTGCAGCAAAAAAAAATCCAGTTACAGAGAAATATATAAAAGTGTTACCAGGACAACTGAAACAGCAAATAAGGTCAATTATGACTCTTTCTATAATGATTTTGATTAATGGAGGTTCTATTTTTGTAAAACTTTCCTTAAGCTGAGAAAAGCGATCTAAAAAATCCATTACATCATCAAACTATGAAGTCAATGAGCCAACAACAAACTCACGAGAGAGGCCAGCAGGAGACTACACACCATGTACGTAAACCTCGACGCTATAAACTGTTTTTGGTGTATATGCCAGGCAAGCAGTTCCACTGGACTAAATAGGTGCCATCTTGGGGTCCAGTGTCAAGTTATTATTATAGATCTATGAACCACGGCCATCTCTGATGTCTCAATTATTAACTAAACCAAATATTTTACTTAAGTTGCAGGAGGAATCTAGCAGTGGTGTGTTGTATTTCATTCAATACAGCTATTAAATGACTTGTATTTTGGCCTGTAAAGAAAGGAGCTAAAATTCAAAATGTCACAGCACCCATCTAATTAGTCAGCAATGTGTGGCGCTCGCACGCCGCGCCCTCTACCTGACCCTTCATCAACAACCCGATAAGCACTTGTAAGCAAAAGAACAATGCTGAGTGTTTTACAACCTGGCAATCACATTTCGACCCTTGTCCTTGGGATTTATCACATACAACCTGAAGTGCATAACAATATAAATCTGACTGAACTGTGACCATAAAACACAACCAGATTTCCGTGTTAACAGCGTACTGGTCATTACACCTCTGCCACTCAGGAATAATAACAACAATAACATGACGAAGCAAACGAGCAAGCTCTGGTGGTGATGTGTGACTAATGTTTGTTCTCCATTATTTTACCACTGAACAAGCAGTTAAAGTTCAAGTTCGAGCTGCTAGCAGCACATCCAGTGTGTGGGGACTGCTTGGGAATTCTACAGTAAATAATGCACTATGGGCGCAGTCATGTTGACGTTATGATTGTACACGGCTGCATGGGGACATTTTCTGTCCAAGACTTCAATTTATTATTTGAAATGGTGACACAGATCTGTGGGGATGATTCATAGCTGAAAGAAAAATAGCTTTCTGTTTTGACAGGAGAGATGCGATCAGAAAGGGGAGACAACGAAAACAAAATGTTCAGCCGTGTTTGAGAAATGGCTGACAATGGAGGACCAGTCAAGTTGACAGTCAGAGTGTTGTCAGCCTCGCTGACTTTTTGCCGCCGTGCAGATGCACAGTTTGACTTTGAGCACAAGTTTGAGTACTGCAGAGTGTCATGAAATTATAAGCTTGGGCCTATATAGTTCCATCTGTGTTTGGAGTAGTTTTTAAGTATCAAGCATTTCGGTTTATGCCAGTTATCATTTTAACCGAGTAATGAGCCATGAGAGTCTGTTTTACTGCAGCGAAAGAACAGCTGAGGTGGAATTAGGTATCACATAAAGTAAAAAAAAAACAACCCTTTGAGCAGGAACTAAATAACACAGTTGCTACAAAACACTTCAACAATCCATAAGCCCATGTTTTTATTTGTCAAAATGAACAGTTGTAGCTATCCAAAGTGTTCATTTATAAGGGACTGTTGGTTATTTATGAGGGGAGAAGGAGTGGTGCAAAACAGGGGAGGCATGTAAAATAGTTTTTCAAGCACTTGGGAGGGACTTTTGGTTTTTTTTTATTCAGTCCACAGTGAGGAGCATACAACTTTAAATAGTTTTGTATTTATTTCAAATACCATCTAAACCCCCAAACCCACCAGCGGGTTTGAAAGGCATCATTTACTATAAAAATCGCCAGAATCACACCATTTATCACAGCCAGAAACTGTAACAATAGAAATTATCAGCAGATTTTCACATTTCAAACTGTTCTTGAACACAACATGCACGATGAAGGCTTCTATCAGGAAACACAACCAAGTGTTTGGCTTAAAATACTGATATTTCTTCAGAATCACTTTAATCTGACTCATTTCAAAATTTAACCAAAAATAAATAATAACACGCATTCATATTTTGCAGAAGTGTACAAAGAGGTTGTGTGATAACTGTGAGACTTGTAAGGAGGATCTGCATATTGCTTAAGAAATTGGCTATTTATTTTGGTAATCACTCTTACTCCCATGCTGTCTCTTTGTTGCATCGGCTCTAATACCTACAGCTGGCCCGAATATAAAAACAAGACTAGGTCAAAACTTAGTACATGGCTGGACCGTGTATGACACACTAGAGGGCTTTTAATTTGAACCAGGAAGCAGCAGCATATACTCAGTCACAGACTTTATGCCATGACTTTCACTGACAGCGCTGGCCCAGTCCAGCCCAAAATTACATGTTAAAATGAAGAACAATACACCTAGACATGGTCACACAGCAGAGGGGACCTGCTCTCTCTGGAGCTTTTCCAACGGATCATTTTCTTTTTGCTCAATATAACACAACCCTCCTCTTTGCTCTTCAGCTACAGTCGCGGATGTACGTGACGTCTCGGTGTGACTGGTGGAGGCTGCACAGACGGTGGCCGCTATCGAAGCCAAGTTCTACTGATAATGATTTGTGAGGCATTCTATAGGCACTGATTACCAAAAGGATAGTTTTGTTGTTATGGCAGCTTCTTATAGTGTCTTATTTCCACTTTCTTCTCGTAACGGTGGCGGCTCGTGTTCTGACCATATGTGGTTCTGATGCAGTCACACATAATAGTCAATAACGTTTATATAGGCTTGTATCATACAGACGCATCTGTTCCTAAAACAAACTGTTGAGGTGATCCTCTCTTTCCTCCATCCAAAGCTGCCATTTCAACTGTGGGTGGCTAGTTTGCTAGCTTGCTTGCTAAGTCCCCCATGCTTTTACTTTTGAGATTACAGTGGTACAGAAAATGAGCCAAACAAGTTGTCACTCATCTGATGATGGCAATGTGCTTTCTTACACTGTGACAAGAAAGTGTGAATGAAACATTAAATTGTTACATTTTACTCAGGTAGCAGCTGGCTAGTTAGCTATCTAGCTAGCTAGCTTGCTAATTCCACCATGCTATAATGCCACACTGGTTGCAAATTAATAAATCCTAGGATGGTGAAGGAATGGCCTACCTTACGCTGCCTTTGCCTTGCTTACCCTGACATATTTACCTTAACCTCGACCAATTCCACTCCTCTGCCTAAACCTAACGAGTACTAGCCAATCATATAGAGACTAGGGCAGGCCATTCCTTCACCATCCTAGGATTTGCAAATTTGCATACTGGTTACAGAAAATGAAGAATACAGTTATACAGGACTGTTAGCATCCGCAACTCTGTCAGCGCCTATTCATTTCAAAAGAGCAACATCCAATGAGAACACCGACACTTCTAGCATCACTCACTCACAGCCAAAGATATGGTTAGGGCTTATTTATGGCAGAGGGAGGGCTGTGGAAAAAATATTTGTAGCTTCAGGGAGGGTCAGGATTTAAAAAAAGAAGAAGAAGAAAAAAGGAACTCACGCCCCAGCCACTCCCCTCCCCTGAGAAATAAAGAACAGACCCTAAGCTATTTTACATCCTTGAATTCGACTCAGTCCAATAAAAACTCAATTATCCGATTAATGGAGGCTTTTAAACCAAATTCACAAAAACAAAACAAACATAAGCCAAATTAAAATGCCTTTTTTTTTACTATCTGCTATTAAATCCAAATTGTCAGGTGCATCTTTACACTCTAAAAGTTAAAATGCATCTGCCTGCGTCATCTGGACTGCAGCTCCGACTTTCATTCCTGGCCGCACACCTAACCCCGAGGCCATCTTTTCAGAGTGGCAATCTGAACTTTGCATGGCACTGCACCACTCAGGGATCGTTGTAGCTCGAGGTTCAGGCCTGACAGAGAACATACTTAGTGTAATGATCCATTGGCTGAGTGTGTCTAATGAAGAAATAGATTATATGTGGATGCTTGCCCACTTCATTGGCTTGCTAATGAGCATATTTGTTTGCATGTATGTGGGAATCTGCGTGGTGGTGGTGTGTGTTGAATATATAGCAGGGGAGCATGCGGTATAGCCAGCCTGAAGAGGAGGGGTTAATGAGCCAATCACAGTCCATCAGGGAAGCTATCAAGTGCCCAGACGAGTCCACCGGTCATTCACTCTGTCTGGCTCTTCCTTTTTACTCTTTCCCCAAACTCCTTTTCACTCTCCACTCGTACCTCCCTTCTCTATCACTCTCTCTCTTGAACAGCCTCCCTCCTTTTCTCCGTCTTTCACACTCCCCACAGATTAGTGTTAACGAGGATATTAGCCATGGCAGTAAACACAGTCCCTTTCTCCGATCCATTTGGCAGCGAGGAGGTGAAGGGAGGATGAGTCTCACTTTTCGCTCTCTTCTCAAGACCCCTGGCTGCTGAGGGGAGCGCCGCTAGAGAGTAATACCTAGTGTGTTTGTGTGTTTGGGTGTGGATGGAGGGGTGGCGAGCTGGAAAAGACAAAGGAAGAAGAGACAGGAGGGGTCGGATCACACTGGCACCAGTTCACATTAGAGGTCATGTAATTTCAGTCATCTGACTCGGGGAAAGTAAAAACCTTTTATCAAAGCCAGCACTCACCGGGGCCAAAAATACTCAGGATGCTTGCCTGTGATGAAACCCACTCCCAAGCCATTTGGCATTCTTTCAGTGCGCCCTAACTGCCGCTGTAATATTATGTGCCCAGAAACGTGAACCTAATCTCAATTTTGTTTATTTAGAAGGTTTGCTTTCTCCGGGGGAGGAATCGACCATTTCCATCCGCAGAAAACTATACATTTCCCCTGTGAGTGCTGGAGTGGTTTAACGAGTACCTCAGGTTCACCTTTGTACTCCCCTCCAAAAAAACACACACATACGCTTACACACACAAATGGGATGCAGCGTGTTAGTGCAGTGCAAACCCTGAGGGGAGGTCGCTTTGATAGAGGGGTTTATGTCCCTCCCAAAGGGCCTGGAGCAGTGCTCACAAAACAACCACAAATCAATACCGCGCACATCTGTCAGGGTGTGATTAAATTCTCCCGTTCCCCTGACATCACCCACCCCACACACACCAACATATACAAATGTATACATATTCACACACACAGGCATGCACTCAAACACTCTTTGTGCTTAGCAGGGGGTAGATGAGAAAAAAGAAATGTGAGAGCGAGGCCTGAGCAAAAGGTTAGCATGAAGTGTTAGTTTACCCCGAGGTACAAAGTCTGCATGTGTGACCTCAAAAAAAAAAAAAGCACAACTTCACATCGAAACAGAAACTTATGGGCTGTTTTCTCTTGTGAAAACCCCGGTGTAAGGCGTCAAGTGACACGTTAACATTCGCCCTCGGGGTATGTGCAATTTGACTACAATTTTTAAGGCTACGGTGGCACAAAGAGACAAAGACTGACCTAAATAGATTGATGTGTGCATTGCTCTTTTAGGACACAAAGGGCTGCCGCAGCTGAGCCACCTAAGGACATGGAGGAAAGAAATTCATCAAAAAGCAATAATCAGTGCTAGGTGGTGACTGATCTAGCGTGGCATCCATTCATTATGTAAATCTCACAACCTAGCTTTCTTTATCATCAAAGACCCTCATTCTGAAAAATTAGCCACTCTCCGTCTGTGGAAAAACAACAGAACACTAAAACTGGACTGTTGCTATGGAAACTATGTGGGAGAAACCATTTTAGGGAGAGCGGGCGGCAGGGGTGTGTGTGTGTATGTGTGCGTTTGTGTGTGTGAGTACTGTCAGGCAGGTGCATGAGGAGAGCAGTTTTAGCAATCAACAGGTGTACTGGCAACAGCAATATCTGGGTCCCAAATGGAATGGTAAATTAGATTTAGGATGCCGTGACATCGGACAGTGGATTAGTCTGGCAATATGATGCCGTCTGTGTCAACCAAGATCGAGTATTAAAGTGAAGGTGCTGTACGTATTGTCACTGCCGCAGATGGACCTCATTATTAGGAGATTAGTCCTGGGCTGCACAAAAAATAATCCGATTCATTGATGTCTATCAACATTGCAGAGCTGCGAGGAAGGCACTGGCTCACACTGCCATTTAAAGTAAATGTGGAGTTCCCATTGAGGTGGAAAAAAAAACAAAAAAAAAAATACAGTAGGGGATGAATATTGCAGGATGTGAAGAATATCCCTCAACTGCTGGTGTCACGCTTACTTTTAACCAACTGCAGCTAACATGGACTTGATAAAAGATTCAAAGGCGAGAGAAAGAGACTACCTTCAAGGGCACATCAAACCCTGAACGATCATTTACATTCATGAATCAATAATCCTTGTCGGATGAAAGAGGGAGATAAAGGGTTGTCTCATCTTTGGGGTCATTCCTGTGTTGAGGGACCTAATTTTCATTACCCGGGATAAAACGCACCAAAGCGCAGGAAACCTCCATTCGCCCAAGCATCGGTCATCTCTGATGGCGCCCTACCTTTTCATTTAGGAATTTATGAGGGCTTTTTATTCTCCCCCCTTAGCTATAACTTAGCGCGGTTTGACAGCAAACAATGTTCTTAATGCTGGCATCCGGGATGTCTGTGTCTGGAATATAAAATGCGATCCGTAGCTCGGGCCCCTGTGGTCATAATCTGATAGGAAAGCGTTTGACACATCAACACGGTATGGGAGGATCAAAGTCTGGCCGAGCGGTTTGTCTTTCTCTGTACCTTGGGTTAATGTACGCTGGGGTTAGAGCCAGCTTCATCCAGGATTTGTTCTCAGGCCATGAAGGATTATCAGCACAGGGAGTTCCTCTGAAGCTGCTTTTGTTGACTGACAAGAACACAAACACGAGCTTGCATGGATGCACACAAACACCAGATGTCAGAAATACATAAGACTAACGGATTCTTCCTCATAGAACCACATCTTCATCACATGCGAAACAGGAAAAAAAAAGTAGGATGAAATTAAAATATAGCCATGTGAGGTAGGTAAAGGTAACATTCACTTCCTGTATAGACAAAGTTAGGTGGCAGGCAGATGATAGCCTTGTTCCAGACCTCTGAGTCACTACCCACATTGATGATTTCTTCAGTGATTCAAATAGGTGTGATGTTGTGTTTACTGACTGCTGCTGATTGGAGAAACAGTAAATTAGAACTCAGTAGGCAGTATCAGGAACGGGGGCTTCCTTTTTCACCATGGTGACATCCATTAAGTTGCATTAGAGAAATGGCGACAAGCTTAGACGTGACTGACGCAGCTGTACGGGATGATTCTTAAATCAACATATTTCTTTGAATGATAATTACTCCAAGCAGTGGAGTAATGAGGAGCAGACAACCACTAATGCATTTGGCAGTTAAAACAGTGTCAATGTTAGATCAATTTAACAACTATGGGATTGTGTTTTGTTTCCAGTGAGCCCTTCCTAAGTCATGCCCCTTTTCACTCTGGGCTCCAATAACAGCTGTGCAAACTTGGTACCTGGCCGAACCTCGTCAGCTTTCCACTTTACTGTTATACTTAGCTAGATATGCTATGTGCTCGGCTCATCTATACTGAAAAGACAACCACATTTTGAATTTAGCTAAATGATAAACCTGGGGGACCTTTACAAGTGATACTCATTACAACGGTGTCATGTTTTTTACAAACACATCATAGTCACATCTTAAAATAGTACTACGTTAGCAAAGCTATGTGGCTAAATAATGTATAACTACATCAACAGGAGTTAGCCTAATCAACGTCAGCCAGATTTGCTTCCTCCGTATTTCTGTGGTAACGTTAAAGAGATCTGGAAATGGACAGATTGGTTTTAAGCATTAAGGCTAGCCAGGAAAGAGCAGAGCCAACTAACTATGTCATCTCTATAGAGTTACGCACCACCCCTAAGTAAGTTTTGGTGTTTATTATTTACACATGACATCATGAATAAATCCTTCCATGGCATACTGTAGTCCTTACTGTCGGCTTCTTGAAGTTATATTACCCGACACCCATCTTATAAGCCATGTGCCGCAGTAGTGCTGGGCGATATGACGACACATATCGTGGGGACGATAGAAAAGTGTCTATCGTGCCATTTCTCTTCTATCGTTTCTATCGTTTCTAACCTAATTCTATCAATTATTACAACAAACATATCATTAAATAGCCTGCGACGATTGTATTAGTGTTGTCTTGTCACTATGTATACTCTAAGTTTATATAAGTGAAAATAAAGAAGAATAAAAAAGAGATTTTTCGCAAAGATACTCCGTCTTGTGGTTTTGCGACATGACGCTGCTTTACGTTCTTTGATTCTCACGCGGGTTTGCGACATGCTTTATGTTACTTAACTCATGAGTGCTGAACGATGGACGCGCAACAGGTTGTCTGTTGCGACTCCGGGCATGAAACTTCAGAGACAGCTACGCAGGCAGCCCAAGAAGAAGCACTTTTACCGAAAAGAGGGGGTACGTCTGT
>JAPZEB010000010.1:21590058-21600702 GCA_029783705.1 Chaetodon striatus
ACAGGTCGCCAGACTGTCGCAGGGCCGACATGTAGAGACAGACAACCATTCACACTCACATTCACACCTACGGTCAACTTAGAGTCACCAATTAACCTATCCCAACCTGCATGTCTTTGGACTGTGGGAGTACCCAGAGAGAACACACGCTGACATGGGGAGAACATGCAAACTCCACACAGAAGGGCTCCCGCACCCGGGATCGAACCAGGAACTCTCTTGCTGTGAGGCAACGGTGCTAACCACAATACCACCATGCCGCCCTATACTGGTATCATATGAAACTGATAAACCTATGGAATCCAAACTGTACCATGACCATCATGCTGGATTCTGTGGGTCCCCTTGAGTCTCCCCTTTACAGACATGTCCAATTTATATTAGTCCTTGACGCACAGTGCTGAGCTGTTGACTTGCCCCCCCCCCCAATACAAGACAAAATGGTTGTACAATGTGTGGGTTGTGGGTTTGACTTCTCATCAAAACAGTTAGGTAAGAATTGCTTCACCTTGTTACTACAGACTTCAAAACTGTTTTGAAATGCAAAATTATAGAATCTTAAACCTGTGATTAAAAATTGCAATTAATCATGATTAACTATTGAGTGAATACTCACAATTTAAAAAAATGCTTAACAGTGGTTTGACAGCCCTAATGTGTAGAGTGGAGGGTGGAGCCAGTCTGAAGTACAGACTACTTTAGCTGGAAAAATTAAGGCCCGAAAAGAAAGTGTGCTCTCCATCCCTGCATTTGTGGAATTTGAGAGGCCACGGGGGAAATGAGGACTTGTGGGACTGATCCAGTGTGTCCCTCCCTCAGTCTATCACAGGCCTCTCTCACTAAGCTAATGAATTAAGAGCAAAGGTACGCTGTAACAGCTGAGGCCACAGCAGTGCTATCAGAAAAATAACATCAAAGCAGTCAACTGGGTTTACTATCTCCTCTACTCTGTATTCTCTCTCTCTCTCTCTCTCTCTCTCTCTCTCACACACACACAAGCACACACACACACACACACACACACACACACACATCTGGTCACTGACTTGGTCTTGGCTTCCTGCAGCAGGGAGGGATCGTCAGTGGCCAGGTAAACTCGTTTCTTGTCGACATGAACACGTCTGGCCAGATGTTGGAACTGTTCCTCCACATGCAGCATGTACTCCTCTATGGGGTGGAAGGCTGCCTCCGTCCCCACTTTATCCGTCCTCCTCACATGAACTCTGCAAGGACAGGGACACAGACAGCCTTATAAAGCAGTGCTCTACCTTAAAACTACTGTAAATTATTTCTTTGGTTGGTTTTATATATTCTTTATTAAGTTGTTTTTGAGTTTTGGACTTTGCACTCTAAGTTAGTGCTGAGTATCACTCACCCTCACATTATATATGTGGTGTAATGCACAAGGGCACTTAGTCTTACAGACTTAAACACATTTCAAGGTAATCAGAATTGAATAAGTGCAAGGCTTTGCTATGTATAAAGTTTCAAGACGTCTGTGGCAGCTGGCAAACTGAGCTGCAAACCTTTTGACAAGGGTGCACTAAGTTACGGCTCTGTGTAGCTTTGTAAAAAAAAAAAAAAAAAAAAGTAAAAGTATACATTTATGTCATTTTCATTTGCAATTTCTGTTAATGTATTTTTTTGTCTAGTAGAGCTACACCAATATATCATGTGACCTGTGTCACATGACCCTCACATGAGCTCTTAAATCGCACTCCTGTTTCCAGTGCATTTTACACCCCGATGAAGACTCTCTAGTCGAAACACGTTGGTTATCCATGTATCAATAAAGGGTGCCTCTGATGCATTTTTGGACTGCCTGCTTGCACTATGAACTTTTTCACTGAGTGAGCTGGCCAGTCATTGCTTTTATATTCTTAATTTGTTTAGCTAAAGAATCCTGCAAGCACTTTTATTTTTGGCTGATAGAGGCAAATGTTAGTTCCTTTGCTTAGAGTGCACAAAAAGTAGTGCTATGACTTTGGATGTTACAGGGACTGTGACAAATAGAAATACAGACCCTACTGTCTGACTGAATAAAAAACTTTGTTATATAAATGGTGGTGTGTTCTTTACACTGTGAGTTTTCCAAAAATTAGATGAAAAAACCTTGCTTGCATCGTCGCAATATATTGAATCGTAACCCTTGTACTGTGACATGTATCGTATCGACAGGTTCTTGGAGATTTGATGTACAGCCCGACTAATGAAACACCAAAATCATTATCCTCACATTGATACCTTGGTTAAGTTACATAAACTATTTGAATCACAACTGGCAGCTTCTATTTCACATCAGGGCTACTATGATGGACAGCAGGGCTGGGTATCGATTCGTCATACCTTTAAGGCAGCAGTTCCCAACTGGTGGGTCACAGTCCAAAAGTGGGTCATGGGTCCATTCTGATGGACCACAACTGACTCGCAAACATGTTAGGTTTGTAAAAACCACACTTTATTTAGAAGTACAGTAACTTTCCAGCACAGACCTTTTTGAAGTGCTGTTTCCTGTTGTAGAGTGAGCGAATAATGGACAGCTACCTAACAGAGACATCATACTAGCTCAATGACATGGCCAAACACAAGTATGATGCTGTGGACCTTGAACTAATGACTAAGGAGAGATCTGGACCCCTTGGCTTGACCAGTTGGGAACCACTTCTTTAAGGTGTGGACCAAAATAACCCAGTATCAATTAATATCGAAACTGCGTTCCATCCTTTTTTTGTACCCAGATCTACAAAGAAAGACTACTTGTATGGTTTTGGTTCTAGTTTTTCTACACTTAAATGCTCTGTGCGATTGGCTCACTACTGCAGCAGATACAACCCAGACAGTCCAAGGTGTGTTTGTAAGTATGGCTACCCTTAATGCCTGTGGTATATACTGGCATTTTAGGCAGTTGAATGCTTTCACTGACATGCTGGGTAACCCACTGAGTAGGAAAGAAAGGTATCAAATGACATACTCTATCGGCATCTGTATCACGTAGGGGATACTGGTATTGGTTCTGGCCCTCACATTTGCTCCAAGTGTCTTCCATTTGGGTTGCAAGAACTTCCTGTTTTAACACCCTGTCGTGAGTGTATGTTTGTGTTTTTTTTCTGCTTTTTTTCAGAAACACACATATTCTAAGCATGAATTACGAAGTGAGAAATCAAGAAAAAAAAGGCACCCTGTCTGCTTCATCTGAATTAATTTTGGTATTTAGAAACACTCAAGATAGAGTGCTTGGACAAGAGGGAAAGACTTTTCTCAGACACACAGTATTTACAAATGTTTGCCTTGTTCTGTTGTGTCATGCGCAACAAGAAGAGAAGTTCTGCAGACTGTCCTACAGTATTGTTTTAAAGAGTGGATGATCCACAAATGAATCTTAATCAAGAACAACAAGGTGACTGACTGCCGATAAATCAATAGCAACACCAAGGACCTCACTTCTAAAATCCGACAGTGGTGAAGCTAAGACGGGATGACACTTATGTACTTTTATGTATTTTTTATTTAGTGCATTTTTTATTCTTATTGGGAGAACCTAGTTTTAACTCCACAGTCTGTGTTTTGATGTTGACGCGTATTCATGTGTAGTAAAATAAAAACGGCACTACAACTTGAATGGTGCATCTTAGAAATCTTTCCATTGTCAGTATAAATGCAAACAAAGGAATGATGGGACAAAAAGACAAAGAAATAAAGGGAAATAAAAGGCAAGTGGTGACAGAGAGGGAGGAAGTTTAAGAAACAGAGTGAGAAAGAAAAAAAGGACAGACAGAGAAATATCCAACACAACTGTTATTTTTTCGGTGTCCTTGTCATCGCTTGCAGTGAGCAAGGACAAAGAGAGACTGCTGTCACCGGGTGTACGTATGAGAAAAAGAGCACAGCTTGTAAACAGAACAAAAGATGGGCGAGAACGGAGACGTTCCCTCCCCTGACAAAGCGGCATCCCTCAAACTGATGGACGCTGAAGCACAATTTTATTCCGTCCAGAACTATTCAATTACAAAACTACCCAGCCACATCTGTATTGTGACTTCTGGCCTTGAGGAGCAAATTAAATTTTAAAAATCTAAGATGGGAAAAAAAGACACACACATTTTGCAACCTTGAATTCAGGGAAATATTGAGCGTGGACTTTTTCCCCTACATTCACTCAGCTCCTCCTGGGAGCTTCCCAGTACAACCAGCTGTCTGCAGCTGACCAAGGAGCAGCTCCACTGGAGCATTTGGGTTCAAGAGGCTTTTTTTAAAAGACACTTTGGTGAAGAATATTAGCCCTTCACTTCCCCCATTCAGGATTTCCCAGTTGCTTTAAGGATTCAAACAGCTTCTCTAACCTCAAGGCTGCCTCCAGCTCTTTGTGAAAATGAGTTGGAGGAGGAAAAGTAAAAGAGGAAGAGTCAGAGGTTCAGAGAAAGAGAATAAACAGGCTGTACCGAATTTCTACCACTGGCCAGTGATCAATCAGTGACCTGGGAATGGTCACCGTAGAAATAGACCCTTTATTTACGTGACAAATAAAACCCAAAGAATAGAGTGTGTGAGTGGGCGGCAGGGGTGTCGGAGTCTTTCATTTGGTGTCTCTCTGCTTGGACAGAGGTCTTGACTCCAGGCTTTTCCATCCTTTTGTCAGGGTCTCTTCTCTCCTGCTCCCTAACGTCTTTCATGTCTACTGTTTTTTTGTTCCTGTGAACTCTCTTTTTGTCTTGGCCTTTTCTCTCTCCGTCAGAGCAGCACAGGCCGCACCGAGGCATTTCTTAGCTCTTAGCCATCTCCTCCCCCCTCTCGCCCCTTCACTCCCCTCCCCAGAACTCTCCCACACTACTGCCACAATAATTGAATTCATTTCTCTCTATTCACACTGTACTGGCAAGGCAGGGCGATTCTCACAGTGGGCGTAAAAGCATACATTAGAGACATCAAACACACCCACACTAGACACAGCAAGTGCTGATTCTGGCAGATTGTGACAATAACAAAAAGACCAAATAAACGGTTTGTTTGACAATGACCTCTGGATGCCCATCAACTGCCCATGAAGAAGAAAATTACCATATTACGACTATACTTGCTGCAGAATCGCTGCTTATGCAACAAACGCTTTGACATCAAAACATGTCAAAGTTGTTCTTAAGAACTCTAAGTCCCGCCCCTTTTCGCTCTGTGCCCCCTCTGTTGGGGTACCTAGCACACAGATCTGGTACTAAAAGGTGAAGCTGTGAACACTGCAGTCTGTTGACTGGTCAGAAGAGGACGGTCACTCTGCTCAGGGCTGAGTTGTGGCTGGTTTTGAGGCTCATGTAACCACTGTTCATACCGTGGAGAGTTTTACTAGTAGACCGTGACTATAAAATGAAAACTTTTAAGGTGAAACGTTAACTTGTAATGTTACTGAATGTATGACGTGAAGACGTGACTGCATATTTCATTGTGACAACTTTGACCATTACTTTAGTTTCCATTATCTCTTTTGGATGACATACACTTTTAGTAATGAGTGGATCTTCAAGCTTTTAAAAATATATATTAATTTCGAACGGATGTTAACTGCATCCCAATCCTCACTTGGAGAAAAAAAAAATGCAAATACATCGTGGAGCGTCCTTCCCGTTGGCTCCAGCAACATTTAGTGAGAGTCTCATATAGAGAGACTCTCACTTCAGCCTGTTTTATTTTGTTCTGAAAATGTCTGCGTACAGCCTCGTTCTGTGGACGATAAACGAGGTGCAGACTGTTTGCAGTGGAAACGCGAGGGTCTAGGTAGGTCTGAAGGGTTACTTTTGGTTTCAATGGTACCATACTGAAAGTGTTTGGTGGATATGGGGCTAAAGTCAGCCAGGTTTGCTTCATCCTCATTTCTTTATAGCTTTTAAGAGATTTAGAGAGGACAGATAGGTTAGCTGGTTGCTGACATACTTTTAGGATGACCAGAAAAGACAATAGCTAATGCTCCTTTGTATATGTTATCTCTGTAAGGCTACGTTCAGCCAGGAAGTAACTTTTGATGTTATCTATTTACAACGTTGAGCAGCCCATCATGAATATATCCTTCCATCACATACTATGGTCCTTGCTGTCACCTTCTTGAAGCTACATTGCTTGTGGCCCAGAAACTAGTACACACTGCGGCACCTCGCTGATACATTTTTTGGTAAGCTGTGTCTGACCTAGCAACAGTAACAAAGGGGGTGGGACTTAGGATCAGTCAATTACAGATGGGTGACAAACTGAAAGAAAGTGCAACATAAAGTGTCTCATTAAGGTGTTTGGCCACCATGAGCACAGACTACATGAGTCTACTTGTCCTCCAGGCGTGTGTTACAGTATTGTGTAAATCAAATTTAGTGGAGGTAAAGATATGTGATACTTTTGTGAAAGTTTCAAGTAAAATCAATATTTTCCACTAACAGTGGTTCAAATGACTACTTGTGCGTGAAAGGGATCACTCGTAGTAATGTAGCCCAAAACCAAAGCTGTATGTTACTTCATCATATCAACTTTAAGGGTCGATGGACCTTTTTCACAGCAGACATTTTGACTTGTCATCGCAGGAAAAGCACAGTTGAAACTGATAACATAAACAACAGCTCAGTTGCATTAAGTGTGCCAGTGAGCTATTCCAGTGAGCCTGTATGGACAAAAACCAGGACCTCCCCTAAATGGAATGCGGCTATCATCACTGATACTAAATACACCTGTGCTTTTCCTACTGTCATGTGTAAAAATGTCTGGCATTTATTCCCATTCCTTGGGCTTCGTGAGAAAATGTCTCAGTTGTAAATATCTGAAAAACGTAGACCTTAGGATCATGAACTCCAGTCTTATTTGTTCGAATGATTTCAGCTCTCCATTATGAAGGATTTGATGTAAATAATTAAGTCCATGTTCAGACCATTTTTTAAAGCCTGTATCTGTAAGTGCTGATATAAAACTCTTCAGATAGCCTATACTACTGATGCCATTGATGAGATTTGCTTTGGCAGACCAAATGCAGTTTGAATAGCTCTCTAGATTTTTAGGGTTACTCTAGTCCACTCTCCCATTTGGGTATTTTTTGGAGAAACATCTATAATTTACAGGTTTTGTTTTTAAAAAAAAAAGATGCCTGGATTTTTTTTCTCTTATAAAGTAGCCAATCATTATTGTAGTTTACCAAAAACTGGGCTGTCTTGCAATGAAAATCAGCTTCACTTGTTGCTGTGTGAACTCTACCAGGGAGCAGGAGCCACCATTACAGTTCTGCAAGCTGTGGCCTGCATTTTATGTCATCAACTACAACACAGTTCCTGATTCGCTGCTGAAGTTGTAAACCACTGTGTGGATCCCTGATAGGCCCGGGTTGGATTTCAATTTCTGGAGAGTATTTGGGGTGGCAGTGGGGCCAGACTGACAGACTGATACAGAAAGCGAAACAAAATGTTGCGCTCATATCATCAGGGTGGTCTTACCAGGCTACTTTAAAGGAGCTGTATGCAACATTTTGAGCATTAATATCCCAGCAAACAACTATATTTACTATGTAGAGACATAGTGGAATAATAATGTCTTATTTTTATTGTCTATTGTCTCATGATAAGAGTGATAACACATTACATAAGCCATTGTGCACAGATATAAATACAGGTGTGCTCTAGATTAACACCATTAGCTCTGTCAACTCTGTATTAGTGCTGTTTATGAAGTTAGCATCATTAGCTGATAGCCTCTGTCAACCACCTCTATGTGTTGAACCGTGTACAGACACTTTTGTGCCAGACTCTGAGTCATAGATACACTTTAAATGTCGCATACAGCTTCTTCAAATGAAGGATATTTAAAAAAAAACCTCTTAAATTTACACTGCAAGTTGTATTCTTATAATCAGATTACCACATTTTTGTATTGTTGATTCTTTAAAACCTTCTTTTTTAACCCATGTTTTACTCTGGGACGTGATTTAAAAAAAAAAAAAAACACACCTGTATATACAAGCTTTATTTATATAGAATAAATCTGAAACAAGATACTATAAATGATATATACAGTAAATCCATCTCATGGTAACCACATTGCCATGGCGATAAGGCCACTCCGGTAACTGCAATAAAAGCAGTCATCGTACTTTGTGTCTCTCCCTCACTCTCTGACTGTCTTTACTACCATTAGGAAGCATTAAATGGTGGCAGGATGGAGCTGTGCTGATAGCTGCTTTTAGTCAGTGGCTTCCAGCCTTCCTGTAGCTGGCGTCCTAAGGGAGCAGCAGGCTGAGTGGTGGTGGTGACTGAGGCGTGCGGTGGGGTCGGCTGCCGGTTGTTGGGTGCTCTGGGGACAAGCTGCCTTTCTATCCCTCTTGGTACTCTCTCCATCAACCTCTGCATCTCCCGCTGCTGCCGCGCTTTTTACTCACACTGACACTATGGATCTCTTTCAGCCCTACTTTTACATCTCACATTCAACCCCCCCTCCCCCCTCCCCCCCTCTACACTTTCCCATACACACACATATCGCCTTCCCCCACAGTGCTGATAGAAGCGCACAGACACTTTGTTGCAGCATCAGTGCGGAGTGGAGTGGATGTATCAAGAGCTGAGGAGGGATGGAAAAAAAAAGGGATGAAAACTTTGTTCTACCCAGCACATCATTTCAATAAGCCTTTCCCCAGTGATATGGAGGGAGAAAAGGGTTGGATATATGAGTGTGTGGAGGGGGGGTGGTGGTGTGGTGGAGTGGGAAACACAAAGAACAGGGATAGAGATGTGTGTAAAACTATGAGAGCAAGAGAATTGTGGGTAGGGATGTGCGCCCGGGGAACGTGAGGGAGAGGTGAGTGTGAAATATAGAAATTTGAAAAATCTTGAAGCTGGGATGAACAAATGAAGACAGAGCAACGATCACAAATGAGAGGATGTGAGAAGATGGGGGAGATTGAAAAAGTTGGAATGAGTCACAGAAAATAAAAAAAATTAGGAATAAAAGAGGTGGGGGGAGTCAAAGAGGGCTGGGAGAGAGAGACGGCAGCTGCCGCGGTGATGAAAGGCAGAGAGGTAAAAACCAAAGAGAGGAGCATCTGAGAATAGAGAGGGAGAGGGAAAAAAAACGAGTGTAACAAGAGGGAATGAGAACTAAGCAGAGCAGGACAGAGAGAGTGAGGAAGCACGGTGACGATCGCTCGCAGCTAAAACGTAAAGACGAAGGTGAGAAAAAGAGTAGTTATGAAGGGCGAAGTGCTGGCACAGAGACTGTGAACATATGGATGTGAGAGTTATGAAGGGGACGACAGAACTAAACCAGGCCGACTTCACAAACTATTAGAATATAACTCTTAGCGTTTGTTTTAAACCACTTCCTTTAGCAGGCGGGTGGAATCAGCCTCGTGGGACGGCGCGGAAACTTTAGACAATCTCAGCAAAGTATCTCAAAGTCATTTCACATACTTTCCCGTGACTGACAGCTTAACAGTCATTACGCGCATTGTCCAAATGTGCCAGATCTCTTCAATCTGCTCGACCACGTAGGTTAAAACAACTGCGGAGAATTATTTGCAAAGTGCTATTTGATCCAGGTGTGAAGTGCTGCTCAAAGACATTTTGAGCTATTTATGAGTTAAGACGGGCTGGCAGACGGCACACGAGTGTTCGTTGACTGAGCGCCTGACAGGAAAAATAAACAAGTGCATAAACAGCTAAACATGTCCAACCCATTTCTTAGAAGCTGCTGTCAAAAGTGGCTTACAATATTGTGACTGCGTACATTCCCACAAGAGCTGGCGCTCATGGGAACTGAGCACCTCGCACCGATTAATACTCTCCAGTTATGTCGTACTGGACCATAAGAAGTTTCAAGCTGTGAGAGCAGAATCTCTGGAGACACAACACTAAGTAGTCACAATCAAAGACGATACAATACAAAGGCTGAAATCAGACCTGATGATGGCATATTTGGAACGCCTGGTATCATCTCATCGGCGCCGTTTATGCCAAGTCTCATGAAAAGTAATACCCAGGTGGTGTGCTCAGATATCAGGGCACTGCGGAGCATTGTGTTGGAATGTGGAGAGACTGTCCTGTCTGCAATGTGGACGTGCTCCTGTGCTCTCATGTGGATTGTTAGAAGATAAGGATGGCTCTAGTAATGGCGATGTTGGTCGGTCAGCCAGTTCATCACTTTGGCCCTAACTGACGACTCAGCAGATATTAGATGTACTGAAATTAA
The DNA here is from genome assembly GCA_029783705.1 of Chaetodon striatus. Taxonomy (NCBI): domain Eukaryota; kingdom Metazoa; phylum Chordata; class Actinopteri; order Chaetodontiformes; family Chaetodontidae; genus Chaetodon; species Chaetodon striatus. Next base: position 21,600,253 of record JAPZEB010000010.1, read on the forward strand.
AGTGTGTTCGTTCATGTTCCCAAGTGGATGATGTCCACAGACTTTGGTGACCCCTTAACCTTTAATTTAGCTTTAATACTTTAGTTTACTGAATGTATACACATGCTGCTTATGCTTTATTATGATTAAAACGGTGAGTAAAGACCGACCCTGCTGTACAGGAACCAGTGAAGGGAAGCAGGGAAACTTTGCTGATATTCAACCAGCTGTGTGTGCAGATGAACGTTGTTTGACCTCCCCCGGAGCACCCTGTCAGAGAGGACAGAGGTCCGACCAAACAGCATTCATCTGCACACACTGCGATGCCACACAGCTGGTTCAAAATCAGCAAAGTTTCCCTTTATATTCATTGTGTTGTGTGTCGATCAGCAGTGATGTGGTGGTTCACTTTGACACTGTGATCCGTAGCCTATATTTGGGCTTTAGCCTCTAACTATCTTTGTGTTTTTA
>JAPZEB010000010.1:21644729-21659772 GCA_029783705.1 Chaetodon striatus
TATACTGCCGGCAGAGGGAAAAATGATTAGAGACAGAATCTTAGACTATCATGTAAAGAGATATTTTTTTCTTACAAAAACAGAACTCAAGAAAAATGAAATGATACAGAAAAAAAAACATTTTGGTAAGATTTTGGTATCCAATCAAATATTTAGGGTGGCGGGGTCACATTATGGGAATTTGGTCTTCTAACCTCAGTATTTTATCATGAATTCTTTATTTCTAAAATCCTGGCTACAGCCTGCACACACCTAAGTTGTCAAAGAAAAAATATCTGTTTGTGCAGTGACAGTCCATGTGTATCTATAACTTATCACATACATAGATAGACAGATGGTAATAATACATATGTACAAGACATTTTGCAGTTGAACAATTCGTAAACTGTCAGAGTTACGACTTCCTGTCAGTTGGTTTTGTTAAACACAATGTCAGCTGAGGCAGGTCCTGCATTATTAATCTATCTTGATGAGGTCTTCAACAGATACCCAGTGTCGAAATCTAGATGTAAGAGCACTATTACTTCACATTATATTATGCTTACATGATACACATTCCTCAGTTCTGTTGAAGCCAGTCTCGAAACCCATCGTCTATCGGTCAAACAATGATAAACCGTCTGGGGCAAAAGTCAATATTTCAGGTGTAGTCAGCAGATATCCAGGCCAAGATTTCCTCCTCCATGCTCTGGTCATTTTGGCTAATATCTGCATATGAATGCAGATATTTTTGAAAATACTAATATAAAACCTTCTGAAGTAGTGATCGCAATCCCTGGGAAACACTATTGACTACACTGTTCACTGTGGCCCAGCATTGTGTCCTCTGAATTATACTATTAAAGGAAACTGGTCAAAACACAATACACAGATTGTAACAACTAGTTGTATGACAACTGAAAGACTGATAGCAACAAATCAGAAGGACGCAGCTCAGCTGAAGGAGGGAATGTAGCTCAAACATTTCTGGAGATGATCTCTATAGAGATCCAAGGAGGAGCTTCCAACCTTTCTGAAGTTCAGAATGAGGAACAATGACCGTGGAAGGTCATACTGGATACTATACGGAAAATACCGCCTTTTCCAAGAACTTTGAGACGGACTTCAGAAGCAGTACAAATGGTCCAATATTACCTTATGTTTTGTCTAGGTCATCCTGTAGATCCACAACTCACTAAGACACACATAAACCCTCTGTAGTTACTACCCCTTACTAATTTAAGTACCTCTGCAGATATGTGCATTAAGTACGCTATCTTGTTGTTCTGTTTGCTTAGAAAACTCAATAAAAGTTCAAGTCAGTGGGTTCCAAGATTGCATTTCTGCCATTGCGTTCCGCCTCTCCACATGGACTGTTCACACATGATTGGTCAATACTACTCGGCCTACAAACAGAAACCAGAACACTTCCGATACCATAATCTTGTCCCACTTCCCACAGATTCTACACATGTATGCAGATATCTGTTTATAGAGATTATGTTTAATCAAATTGACTATGATCCCATTATAGGTGTACTTGAGTTAATGGGAACTTGGAGGCCACAGCGTCCATACAGCTGGGTTTCCCACACATTCAATTATTTGTGCGGCACGGTGGAAGTTAATTCATATAGAAATAGGACAACCTATTTCCATGAACAACAGTGCTCTCATTATAGTGTTCTCCATCATTTTTACAACCTTCTTTAAATGAAATCAGCTGCGTTCCAATAGAAACTAATATTGCGATTGCCATGTAAGTTGTGTCTTTAGTGGGAATGGTAATTTTTGCATTTCATTTTCACTGAAAAATAAAAATAAAAATGATGATGATGTGATTTTTGCTGGGGTTTGTACCAAACAAGCATATTCCCTTGTGTTTGGAATATGATTTGTAGGCTGAGGCATCTCTGTAGCACCACTATGCTTCATTTATAATTGTACGTTGTGACACATTTTACCTTTAAATAAAATAGCAGGTCCTATGTTTTGGATATTGTCCTTGGTCATACATATATTCTCATTCTGTGGTAAACACTGTACAGTTTATATTAGAGATGGTAGGCAGAGGGTCAGGAGAGGCCCAGCAGCACCAGAGCCTCTTAATCTTGGCCTGCCAATGTAACGGTCGGACTCTAATGGAGACACGGCATAATTTGGACAGGGTTACCAGAGAGTATGAAAATGTAATATTTGTCAGCTCTTTTCAAAGAGGGCTGTGTATTCACAGAGCGACACACTTTCATCCTCAAGCGCCGACTATCTGAGCGGGGCCGCCACTTGAAGCCACTGAAGGCAGCCCACCTCATCGCAACTTTGGGATTAAGTCTCGCAGAAGTGGCTAAAGGTCTCAGAGAAGTTCTAGCCACGCAGCCGCTGAGCCCGCTGCAGCTTGGCATTCAGTATCAGAGCTAAGCACACAGCCTCTCCTTCAAGGTTATCTCTGTGGAGAATTCGCTGACAGCAGGATACACGCGCACACGCATTCACACACGCACGTGCACTCACACGGTGACACAAAGATAGGTACCCACATACACAAACACAACGGCACACACCTCGTTGGCCCGGCAGGGGGGAGGGGTGCGGCATGTTTGTGCTGGCGGTTTATGCAAACAAGTTTTTAATTGGGATGGAAGGACATATGATTAGCAGTAAAAAGGCACCAATCATTCCTCTGTTTTATTACTTTTTATGTCCAAATAAAAACGTGGTCCTGGGCGGGGGCCCCACCTGCCAAGCCAATCTGTCTCCTGACGAGTGAAGGTGGATCTCAGGGCTCAGACGTGGTCAAGGACAGCATTGTAAATTCACCGTGTCAGTGAGGGTGATGAACTGGCTCTGCAACGACGTGTGTGTGTGTTTGAGAGAGAAGGGAAAAGAGCAAGAGTCAATGCCACTCAAGCAGCTGCATGTATCATGCCTGGAGCAGGGAGGGCATTAAAAAGTGCATTTGTGAGTGTTTATTTAGAGGGGTTGCAAGATAAATTGCGGAACCAAGCATCATTACATATTGATCACTGACTTCATGCACAGCAGTGTTGAGAAATCCAATCCTCTGTAAAAGCCGGAGAGTGCGCTACAAAGCACCCTGCCCATCATTATTTGCAAGAATCAGAAGGGGAGGAAGCTCAAGGTCTGCGTTATCCATCTACCTTGAGCTATATTGCTGCTTGGATCCACATATACACACACACATATGGACACACACACTTCCTGTCTGTTCCAGTTTCTGTTCCTCATAATGAGTCCCAATGACGGCTGACCTTTCACGGCCTGGGGTGCCAGGGACGAGCTGGAGAGGTGGGGGCAGTGAGGGAGGTTGGATGGGCCTGTGATGACCCCATACAGAGGGTGCCAACCTTCATTCAGTTACTTCAAAGTGGCCTAATGAGTGACGAAATACACAAGAGAGACGAGAGGGTGAAAAGAAGGGATAATAGATGAAAATCAGTGGCCAGAGAAGGAGGGAGAGGAGGGGGAACAGAGGAGAGAACGGCTACTGTTACACTGTGCTAAATTGTGTGATTTTATCATCTGAATATGCGGTGACGCATAATGTGATACGCCTGGATCCACTGAATATGGATTTTGCTCAGATTACAATCAGACCTTTGAAACAAGACTTGGAAGTGGTCCGGCTCACACTGTGATTACAATTCTATGTAATTTTGCTGCAATCTATCACGTGAGCTACAAAAAAGATGGAAATAAAAGTGTTCTAAAAATGTGCCGTGTCTCAGTTCTCGTTGTTACGTACTTACGCTCGCTATTTTGAGTGCCTTAGTGTGTTTGCAATGATAAGTATGGCAAAATGCAGTGCACTATGATTACACTATGCATACTAAAAACTATGCTTGGTATAACAGTTTTAGTGTATACCGGATATTTAGAAATCCTGACGGTATGATTTTCAATACCCTCAAAAATACAGATGTTTATCTTTCCATTAAACTCATATGGAGAGGCTGTATTGCAGGTGTATTGTTTGTAAGCACATCACGTGCCACCAGAGGTAAGTCTCTGCTGACAGGCAGCTGAGCTGGCAAACATGGCAGCTGTGAGGGGTGGGGATAATGTTACAGGACTGTAAACAGTTGGCTAGCAATGGCAGAATGGAAAATACAGCATATTTTTTTAGCAGAGAAATTATTCTCTGTTTCCTGCCCAGGGGATTACAGATGAAAATAATCTTATAGCTTACTCTGGTGCAGCTAAGTAGCTGTGCACGGTCCCTGATAGATAAATAAATACATAAATAAATAAAAATGAATTTTCACATCTAACTCTGTGAATTTAAGTCCATGTAAAGCAAAAATAAATACCTGTAATGAGTTTGTCACACCACAAATCATTTGTCATTAGCACCCAACCATATAGCAAATTTGCTATATGGCCGTCATTCACCAGATACCCCCATAAAGTTCCAGAAATAACAAACAAACAATCGATAACACCCAAGCATACTAGTAACAATCAAAAGCATGAAAGTGGAACACTGGATACTTCAACTCTCAATGGTTGCCATCTTGGCTACGTAGAGGAAGGGCAGGGACCACCAAAGTTGTGAAAATGGCAACAGAGGATACTGCAGCTGCAACTGTGGTTGGCATATATTTTGGCTGGCGACAAATATGGTCAAATGTTGCTGGCAATGCTCTGTCCAGTTGCAATTTGCCATTAAAACAAAGAAACAGCAGTTAAATATCGCCATCAGTGAGTGCACAACAGCCACGTTCAGTTTGAGACAACACTACTTTGTCCAAATTCACGCCCCACGCAAGTTACAATACAGTGTAAACAGTGAAATACATGGAAGGCTATTAATGTTAGTACCTAAAATGAGATATGGCAATAGAATATTTTAGTTACAGAAGTACTTCACTGCTGGGAAGATGGTGTTTTTATAAAACTGGGCTGTATTTGCAGTACACAGACGCGAATACTTTTGAAATTGTTGCTACATGACCAGAGAAAACAGGGGAGAGGGCTGTGACATTTGCTTTTTCTTAAGAGGTAGTAGATCGCCAGAGCCCAATAAAATCAAATGCTTGCTTAGACAAGATAAGTGGTAAATATCTGGACCAGTTTCATGTTTTAATAACAGGTGATGCAGTGACAAGAAGGAGCCATTTAATTAGGCTGCTACAGTATGAGGCAACAAGGTTAATACTGGCCCTGTGTCGTCACCCTGAGGACATCTGTGTCTTGTTAACTGCTCCGACTGGCATTGCTGCACACAGTTTACATGCTCCAGCTATTTATTATACATTAAGTACTGGCACAGACATGGAATTACCTTATACACCTTTGGGTGGGGAAAACATGAGTAGTTTGCACGCCAAGTACAGTAATCTAGTTAATGAAGTACAGAGGGTTAATAATAAACTAATGCCATAAATTCAGTGCAAATTTTGGCAGATCAAACAAAGAGGTGATGTTTCGCCATTTGTCAATGTAAGTGTGGTTGCTGTTGGGGAGATCCCAGTCACCTCCCCTAAAAGGAAAGCCATTGTATGTTGACGATGTAGGCATGCAACCTGTGGTGCAGCCCATTTAAAACTGTTGAGTTAAAGACTAGTGTTGGGTAGAAACATGCTGTGTTTGCAGAGTTATTAAATAAATTGGGGACACATTCAAAAGGAACACCAATGTAAGCAAATGACGTACATTTGTTGAAGGGGCGTGAAACTGGTGAAGACAGTTTATACATTTTTCCCACGTTGGAAGTCATAATCTGGAGCAATTATTGAAAGCATGCCCAGGATATGTAGAAATAGATGCTCAGCATTTTGGGCATCAGAATACAGGGAAAGTTAAATAAATGCATTGCCATCACACTAAAGTGTATAATTCATGTTAAGCTGAAAGGCTAACATGCTCACACACAGCACATATAAAGAAGTGGATGTGATCGATGGACTTATTAATGTGGCACTGTGACACACAGTTATTTTTAGATGGGTATACTTTCCCAAAAACAATGTACATTCAATTTGATGATATTCAAGTTGACGGACACAGAAGGAAACAATGGGTATATGCCTCGAGCCATTTTGTTACCTATACACCTGTTGTACCAAAAGAGGACTGACTTACAAGGAAAGGTGGACTGAGTTGCCAGTTTCCTTTAAACTGCTTTGGGCTTGTACAGTACATCAAGTACAATAAATTACTGTCAACAGAGCTATGTTATAACTTTAAATATTTGCTGCAGGACAGGCATATGTAGCATTCAGTTGTGTTACAAGCTCATCAGGATAAATTATTTTAGACTCTGAAGACAAGGCTGTCTATTGTAAAGATGACATTCAACAAGCGATACAGTGCATACCATGGTTTCTCTGTAAAAACGCAACAGAAATATAACACTGTGTTGCTGTGTTTTGATAGGGCTGACCCGAATTCTTCTAAGCTTCTGTCGTTGCCATGGTATTCCAAACCAAATCAGTATCTGAATGCTCTGTTTTTCCATACCATTAGCCCAAATATCCCAATTAGCCCATAAATTAAGAAACGGTAATGCAACATAACTCATCATGCCTCATAATTAGCTGTTCTCAGACATTAAAATTTAGTGATAGGCCTAGTTTTGTGTCTTCAACAGTTGGGCCACATGTGACAGACTTACAGATATGCTAGCAAGATGTTGAACAAGTCAAGTGTCTGGAGTAGTTTAAAAAAATTACAAAGACAACCCCCCAAAACTTAAGTCCCTTATAGGCCAAAGGAAACTGGCATATCAAAAAACTACAACCAACCTTGTGTATCACCTGAAAACTGTAACAGTTTAGCCGTCTTGCAATATGTTGTTCCTTTCTAGCTGTTATGGCTAATGTTACTGCAACCTGCATACTAACAAAGTGGCTAATAGACACATTATTTTAGGTGCAATGACTGAAAACGAATGTCTCAAAAAATCTCGTCCCCAACACGGTCCTCAGAAGTTGACTTTGACTTCCTTCCACATAAAAAAAAACATTATGGTACATACTAACTGTGCTAGAAACTTCTTTCTTTTCTTATAAAATGCACAATTGTTACAAAATGAGAACTTATCCACTGCCGCACCAGGCCATTACATGCTCACGCTAGGGAATGTCGTAATGCAAGGAAACAAGATGGCAGCCAGCTAGTAATAAACAATCAATTATATTAAAAACAGTAAGCTAAAACATTTTAGTTGATAAATATGAAATGCAGTAACACACTCTTGGTTCATATTTTATCAGCAGAGCTTCATTTCCATTTGATCTCAGTATTTTCAGCCTCAGTTTTTACAATACTGGAAACAATATAGCGCCATTTCCTCTTCACAAATTCTTAGGTTACAACCAAACAGTGCACTAAAACACGTTTCTGAACACTATTTGGTGAGAATAGGCAATACGGTGACAAAATCTTGATTTATACTTGGTCAGTACTGCCTAGTTTTACAATTTGATCAGAGTTTGGTCTGAATTTGAGAGAAAGAAAGAGAAAGACATAGAAGGGCAGGTGTCCCTCTCGATCCAATTCTAAACTCATTTTCTCTGTGCTGGTAGGCATAAGTAAATGCCAAAGTACAATCTGTAGTTAGAGCAACAACTCTAGAGCCAGTGAATTTGAGGCATGTTATCATGATACAAAGCTAGTTGAAAATTTAAGTATCCCCTTCATAAGCATTTCCAGGTGAAGTGTGGATGAGCAGCTTTGTGAACCAACCAAACACTCTTTGAGGTCGGGTATCAGAGCTCACACTAAATTGACCTTAAGTGTAATCACAGTGTGAGTGAAAGGCACAAAATGCACCGCAGTGAGAACAGACAGAGAGGGGATGTGTCTGCGGTTGGAGCCAGCGATTAGTGGACAAAACTGCAGAGCAAGACAGTGAGAAAAATTGTCCTGATCTCCTGTCGCAATCTCCCAATAAAAGCCAAGATTGACTAGAACGAGGGGCTTGGCGGTCTCTCGTGCAATAAGTTATGTTGCCAACACAATAAGCAGTGCACCCCACCTCTGAACACTCCCTACCTCACTCATCTTCTGCAACACAATTTACAGTCAGCGGTTAACTCCAATTATACTCTGTCTCAGGGCAAAAGCCCCACCACCACAAGTCAAAGTGCCCTTTCCGAGGACGAAGTTTGAATGGCTGAGGGAAAAAAATGGAGACGAGAGCTGTGGCAGGAGAGACCCACACAGCAGCAGCAGAAGTGGAGGAAGACTAAGAACAAGGAAGAGCAAAAAGTAAACAGCACAGGAATGCCCAGACAGCAAGAACACCTAGAAAAAAAAACAGTCACAGAGAAAGGCAGAGGGGAAAAATAAAAAAAAGAAGTGTGGTAGGAAAAGTGGGAGCCAGGGAGGTGGTAATCGGAAGAAATATGGCGGCTGTAGACACAGAGACAGAGGGGGAGATGAAGAGTGTTCCCCGAGGGTCCCGAGTCCTGACTAATACAGAGATGGAGTTCTATAAACAGCAGTAACACACAGCTCCCAACGATTCATCGCTCTCTGCTACATTACCTCCTTTCTCTTGTCCTCAACCCCTTTGCTCCGTGACCTCAAATCCCCAGACTGCGAAAAACACGTCAGCGGTGACAAGTGACATATCTATTTATCCACTGTTCTGCTTTAAAAATCTGCTTTTTCCAAGACAAGGACGATAAAATATCTAGAAACTGCAGGAGACCGTTGATTACGAGATTAAACATTTGTTCATTCAAATGCCGTCCTTATAACACACAGTTCCATATATTTTGAAATGTCACCACTTGCATAAGACACTTTAAAATGTTTAATATGACTCCTTGTACTTGCATTAAAGCGTTTTAAGACGGCTCCGCAGATATTGAAAACAGCCTGGTGGTTGAGTGATAGCCAGGATGTCACCTCCAAGCAAGAAGTCCCTGACTCTCCGCTCTGGTCTTTTATGCGTCGACTTCAACCTCCGTGTTTGCTCTTCCCTTTGAGTTTCCTCCAGGTGCTCCAGTTTCTTCCCACACTCCAAAGACGTGCATGTGAGATGAAATGAAAACTCGAAATTGCCCCCAGCTGCATGCATTGGTCCGTCTGTATTGGCCCTGTGATGGACTGCCGACTGGCATGAATAAATGTTAAAGCGGACTACGAAATTAATAATTGACAAGTTGAGATGGGTGTTTTGTGCCGCGCTCCTGCCTGACTGCTGTCCTCCTCTCAACTCTCTGCACCACTCCCTGTTCCTTCATTCTAGTCGCCGGCTATCTCTTAACTCCATTTCCTCTTCCTCATCTTTGCGGATTTTTGTTAAGAGCTTGACATTAAAACCCGAAACCCACTGGGATCTGCCCAGAACAGACTTGGGCGAGCTTGCGCTGAATTTTCTATTTAATTGCTTTGCTTTGGGTCAGAATTGTTTGAAAATGTTAAAATACTCTCACTTAATGATGAGAAATTACTTAGCAACGTTGGGATTCAGGGGCCTTGGATGTAACCGAGTTGGTTGTAGATTAGACACAAATTACCAGATTTTGGGTAAGCTAAGGGCATAGATCCAAGTTTTGCACCTCCTAACCTTCGCTCACCGCTCCTCTGTCCTTTTCCCTCCATCTTTCTTTAAAGAGCCGCGTCCTGTTCCTCCACCACGGCAGCCAGCATGCGTCACAACACAAGCCATATTGACAGAACTCATCGTCCCCGTCAGGTTGTGTTTTCTGCTTGGGGTCCGCACTCGTTCGTTTGCCTGACTTCTCTTCCGTCTCTTCAACTCGGGCTCCACGTCTGGCGCTGTGTGTGTCTGCTCAGCCCATCAGCTTTCGCTTGGATGCTCCTTCCACTCGATGTGACCTGTTTGTAAGTCTTTTGTAGTTAATGTATAGATTGTGTAACAGTTCCATGTGTAAACCCTCATGTGGAAGGAGGTTTTTTTTCATGTGACATGCAGCGTTGCAGAGATGGTTGGCGTGATTTCGTTTGACCCGATCAACCAGAGTTTATTCTTGTGTTGTAGGAAAACAATCCTGTCATCAGGCTGAAGGGTTTCTGCTTTGCTGGAGACACTAATCACATTCTCTACATTCAGCCTTGACTTGCTTGACTCGAATATACCATCGGTTGTTAGTGTAATGAAACTGACAATTACAGGCTACAGTGCAAACATTCCCTCTGTGGCTTTTATAACCAGAGGCTTTTTTAGTATAGTCATTCGGGCTTGGCCCTAAATGGCTCAACTCTGCATTCCTCCGGAGGACAATAAAAAAGACACAAGACTCATTTGAGAAAAAAAAAAAAAACCCTTGCCTCACCTCTAGGGGATGAAGTCTCCTAAATGCGATTAAAGAAAAATACTGGCACACTGTCTTCCCTGACCCCTATTAACGGAGCCTTTGAAAACAGCCACCACATCTCTCCTCTCCACACACCCTGCCACTAAGCAGGAGCTGTTGCTCAAATCACATTAACTAACAGCAGATGAAAAAACTCAATACACAGCGTGCCAGGCTGTGCTAATGCCGAGCTGATGCAATCACACCTACAAACACGATCCCTCCTTTTACTACTCCCGTCTCTCACAAGAGGAAAATGGAGAAATAAAATCACGCGTTGCCCAAAAATGGGAGTATTTCCTCCTAGTCCTCTCTCCTATCCAGTGCAGGCACCGCTGAGGCCTTATTAAGACTTGGTAAAGCCAGAGCAAGAGTTTACACAACATGACTTTGTAAAAGCTGACAGTGAAGAGAGAGACTAAACACTTCAACTGCTGGCGGAACATTGTGATCCAACTGGGAGCAGCTGCATCTTTGTTTCAATAACGCAACAACAACACACTGTCCCCCTTCCGGTTGCGAGGATCAGTTGAGAGACATCCCGTGGAGGGGAAACTCTGTTGCTTCAACGTGCTCTAGGACACTCGGCCATGTTGCACATCAGCCCTGATATCAGTGTTACATATATGTAATGTTACACGCATCAGTTGTCTCAAACATTGGTCCTGATGCAAGTCTAGACACCACGGGGAAGTCTGTCAGTCTTCCTCTGGGGAGGATACCAGTTTGTTGCTTATTCAGTTTCCCTGTGTAACAGTTGGGCTCTCACCCCCACACTTTGCTTGCAGCTCCTATTCTCCGAGTGTGTAACCAGTCACTGCGCACAGCTGTCATGTGTCTGGTGAAAGCGTGTGACTGACATTCATTGTTCAAGATTGAATATGCATTTCTCCCTCCAGGACTGACGCATGCCAAATGAAGGACATTCCCCTGATTGATGGCATCTATTTATAATAGAGCTCTCGCTTTTCGCTCTTGTACAGACTTTCTCTCCATTTCTCTCAGTCTGCCGTGCTGACCTTTGACAGGCCCAGAACTAGAATCCAACACTGGGTAAACAGAGGGAGCCGTGCTTGAATGCCGAATCCAGAGTTATTGGAAATCTCTTACAGTTCATCCAACTTTCCATTAAGTGGTGAAAAAATTCACCCTTTCCCTGCTGAAATTATGCATGGGCACAGGGAAGGGGGTGAGGGGGAGGAGGGGGGTAGTCCTCAGCACCAAGGTGAGATCACAAACATAATCAATAATGCACTGCCTATTGTGTTTCGGCACTGCAGTCAGCTCAGCTGAGTTCCATTCAAGTGAATCCACAAGCCTGTGCTAAATCACGGGTCCAGATGAAGTATATGTCTTCTTGAATTCAACGGCAGTAGAAACAGCAAGTAAGAGGAAGAAGGGATGATGGCCTGAGCAGATGAGAGGGAACGTGGGCGGACTTGGCAGGAGAATGAGGCACAGAGGGAGTGCCTGGTTGCAACTGCTGCAGATGTTGTTTGTGAATCTTCACACAACGTTGCACTCTATCCGCAATCCACCCGAAGGGACAGAGACTTCGGCCTTGGGGCGAAGGCACAACATAGTAAAATAATGACAGTAATAAAGATGAAAACACGGCCATCTTCTCTGGCTCACTCACAGTGCAATGAATACTTCATTTGATGCATTGACTTTGATGCAAGCTGCTAAGATAAGTCTTGATTGTGCCCGTCTTCCCCAGCTCTCCTGCCCTGGCTCACAACTACCTCCCTGCTGCAACCTATCGATACTAGCCAAGCTGAGCAACGAAACGCTTCCTTAGTGGCTAATCCACCCCTCAGGCAGCATCGATGGTTTCATCTTCAACTCTGCAAAGCAAAAAAAAAAAAAAAACACAGGCAGGTAAAAATGCAGTCAACTGCATTTGTGTCTTCTGGATTCTGTCCCTCATTCAGATCATTGTTTATGGGTCCTCGGAGTGCATTAAAATGTATATTACGATCCATACAGCATCCATATCCACACATTTATTACCACATGACATATAGAAGAATTATTCACATCGCTTTTTCTTGATGACCGTTCAATGGGCATGATGACAAACAGGCCATTCTTTGTTATTGCTGCTATATTGCCTGGTAATACAGATGGCTGGTGTGTCTCCATCTGAATTATTGATCTGCTCATGTGTAACGTAAACACAATAAACTGACATGATAATACCTCTCTGTCACAGCACACAGGATATGAGTGTGTGTGTGTAGATCGGTAATCATAGATAAACATAGACCATCTGGAAACGACTAAACACATGAGATCATAGAGACAACTCATCCGTGAAACGCATTCGCAAATTTCTCTTATGTTCTAAAACACCACAGGCAGCGTTTGTTTTTATTTCATTTTGTATCTTGAGATAAAAGTGAGTCTTATTTGATTGTGTTGGAAGACCCTCAGCTAAGACCTCGCCTATTACAACGTTCTCCAATTCAAACAGGAGCTTGGCTCAGAAATTCTAATCACATCCCAGCGAATACACGATCCTGGAGAACCTACGAGGCACTTTTTGTACAAAGTGCGCATTGATCTTAGCGCCGCTCGGCTAGCATTGATCTGATGCCAGGTCTGTGAACAGGCGGGGAGCTAGCTGGATCCCGTGTGCTTGTGTGCGAGTCGGTAATGGTCTAGTTTGGTCTTGGTCTGTCTTGAGGTAGAAATCTCCTCCTCCCCCCCCCGTACGCTGCCTTCCTGCCTCCACAGTCTGTCGGATCTGATCTTCCCAGTGTGTCCTCTGTGGTGTCTGCTTCTGTTCCCCTTCCTGTTGGTGAGCGGAGGGCCAGCAGAGGGGAACGGGCTTCCAGCGTCTTGGCTTGGTAGCCTGGCTCCCCACAGCCTAGTCATTACTGCTGGCTAACAAGCAGAGAGCGAGGGACGTCTGCGGCTGCTCTTCCCCTTAACTAACAAAGAGAAAGACCTCATGGGTAACTGTGGTAGCAGCAGCACAGAGGCACAGGCTCCTGCCGGACCCATAATGGTGCTTTCTCATTATATCCTGTCTCCTGGGAAAAAAAAAAAAGATGTACATGCTGGGCCACAGGTCCTTTCAACTAGGCATTGTGGGACTACAGGGGGAGAGGGAGAAACATAATGTGCACGTCCTGTCACATGCCACTGCTTTGAATTATCTTTACATAGTGATGCTTGTGTGTGCGCGTGCATGTGCGCTCAGCTGGATGTTTACACGCTTCCTTAATGTCATGTTATATTTTTGTTGGTGGCTGGGACGTCAGAGGAATTCCTTTGAGAGGAGGGGGGGACATGAAATGACTTGATTTGATTTGATTCCAGCGGCTCCATTAGAGCCGAGGGTGACACGAGGGGGGAGGCAGGCCTCACAGAGCCCATGCGTGCTCAAATCAAAGCACAGGCGCACATGCTCACAAATATATACATCAACCCAAACCCAAACACACACAGAGGCACATTCTGCTTTCTTTAAGGCCCACGAGCGTGTGGCAGCAATAGCTGGCAGTCAGTTCCAGCGAGGGGGGATGGAGGGAGGCGTGGGATATGCTTATTAATGACTTGTAAAATACTCTTAAATCCCCGGCCCACCACTTGTTTGACAGTTGTTTTCATCAATTTTCAGTCGTGTGTCCATATTGAAGTGGGCTGTATTTTGGCAGCATCTTTGTTGACATTTCATTTAGTCAGCTTAATATCTCATCTTTGCTCAGGCTCGAAAGTCTCTCACTCTATTATAAGCTAATGACAATAGCGATACCCAACTTGCTCATGCAAATTTACTGGACTACAACACTCCCAGCTGATCATGGCCAGTTTTGTGAAACAAACAATTATCTCCATAGCATCTTGCACAAGGTTCAAACGTTGTCTCTGCATTGAGTATGTGGCGTGGTGATGGCTGTCTCCATACAGGAGGTGGACAGAACACCATAAGATCTGTAAATTCTAATGCAACCCAGTGCAATAGCCCTGCAATATAGGTGAAGGTTATGATCCATATTTTGTTGACACTGTGTCAGGGAGGTGTTGACTCAACTCTATAGTAATTTTGGTGGCTATAGTTTGGGGTGCTGCTCTACTGGATTACATTATGTTGTCAGTGTTTTCATTATTTTTCGATATAACAGGAACATCTTAGTACTGTGCTGCAATATGCTGTTAGCTGCTCTTTTTTTTCCCATTGGACAACATAACCGAGGCACCATCTATTATAACCAACTGTGACCTCCAAACTGACTGCAGAGCTGGATCAACATCTCTCTGACACGGACTCAAAAATAATCAAACACTATAAACCTCACAGAGGTACAGAAGTATTTATTGCAAGGCTATTGCATTGGATTGCATTGCAGTTTACACGTGGTAGTGTAATTGTGACCACGCGCTGCATCTTGCATCATAAGTGCAGTGTATTATGATCACTGTAGTTCATTACTTTAACTGTTTCACTGCTTTGCATCTGCAGAGATTTTCATGTAAAATGAATACTTAAATTACAAAAACTACACTGGGAAAAAAGACGATTCAATGCCCCATATTTGAGATGCATTAAAGGTCCAGTGTGTAGGATTCAGGGGGATATATTGGCAGAAATGGAATATACAGTAAAACTACAATTAGTAGCCCAGGCTATTATTTGCTAAAATGACTGAACTCAACAGGCCTTTAATTCCTTTAACACAAAATTATTGCTCAGAGAAGTTCAATCAAATTGTTGATATAACCCAGAATGAATATTACTTGTATATTATCCTGTTAAAACAATG
>JAPZEB010000010.1:21673204-21690962 GCA_029783705.1 Chaetodon striatus
TTTTAAAAGACGAAAACACAACTCACCCACTGTCCTCCAGCCGCTTCCTTATTGTGGGAAAGCCCTAACAAGTCGATTGCCGCAGTAGAAAAGTAAGGAGTCCATTGACGTTTAGTTCCAAGCTGCCGAACTGTGATGCATTCGTTAATCGAAGTTTCCGGTCTGCAAACTCAGTCTCTTGAGGGGGTGTTCTACTTGGTCTCAATGATTAAAATGACTCCGGAGTATCCCTTGAAATACAGTAGATATCAGTCAGCACACCCCAACTCTGAAGAAGCAGGCTGGAGTACTGACACAAAAGCAAAACAGTGAATTGCTGTGGATGGGGTCAGCAATAAAACCATTTTAGCCTCCTTAAAAAAATCTACATCTGTTTATGTGTTCACTACATTTAGAATATTTTCACCGCTTTACCATACCATCAGTGATTTCTAACTGGGAACTGAAGCCGTCGTATTGCTCTCTTCAAAGCCAGACTCCATTGAGAAAAACAGTGATTTAACATTGCTGAACACAGGAGCTGCTGGTCTACCGCTTCCTTGATCATTTAGTTTGTGTTATTGTGTGACTTTGGTGATGGAAAGAGTTAATTTGGATTCACACAATAACACAAAAAAACTAACTAATGGAGGCAGCAGTAGACCAGCAGCTCCCGTGTTCATGGGGCAAAAATGACTGTTTTTATCAATGGAGTCTGGTGGCTTTGGCAAGAGCACAAATGTGGAACTGAGGTTGATAATTGTTTCCCCATTGAAATAAGGCTGTTTGACAGAGAGGTTAAGCAGTGAAATTACTCTCAATATAGCATACACTGAAACTGATTTAGATTTTTTTAGGTGGCTAAAATATATTTTGCTGCTGCCCCCATCCACAGCAATACATATCTTAGACTCTGTGTCAGCACTCCTGCTGCTTCTCCAGACAAGGGGGACTTCTACTGTAGGTAAAACATTGACTGTGATAAGTATACAACCTCAATTCAAAAAATCTGAACTATCCCTTTAACCAAGGACACCATGTTTTTGAGTCTGTGCAGTTCTGCTGCAGTAAACTGTTATCATTTGTAGAGTAATTGTTGTTCTGACCTGTGCAAACCCTCCTCCATGCACCTTGGACGTAGATTAAGCTGTACCAGAAGCCCCTAAACTGTAATCACTGCCAGATTAATGCTAATGAGAAATTCTGTACAAGACATCTTTCACTTAATTTGCAATTGCGTACTCTGTAACAGGGAGCAGGGGGTGTGGGCGGGAGTTGGAAGGATATAGGGAGTGTCATGTGGGCAAAAGGTGTGGTGCTGACACCATGGCCATCTGGAAGGCTGGTGGGAGCTGAGGACCTAACAGTGAGAGCAGACTGCCACCTAATACACACACCTGATCTCAGGCCAATGTCTATCTATGTGTGTGAGTGTGTGTGTGTGTGTGAGGAGAGAAGAGAGACAGAGAGGGATTGAGTACAAGGAATATTACGGAAATCAAGGGGGGGTGTTTGTGCGGCCATTTAATATGACTCTACATATCTGTCAGCCGCCTGGAAAATGAGTTGAGAAATAAAAGAAGCCTGAGGAACAGTGACAGATGGAGAGAAAATGAGATATCATAAGTGTGTCAGATCATATTGACGGGGGTGTCTCTAAACAGAATTACTGTTCCTTTGATATTAATCACATGACATGAGCCATTTGTGTTCACTTGCCACAGAAACCCTAGAATGACAATGACAATTATGATTAGTGAGGATGATATAATAGTGTAGCGGGGAAGGGAAATTTTCCAGGATGAGAAAAAAAGAAAAGGCCCCCCAAAAAAAGGGAAGCAGCTAGCTTGAGTGCTTCTCCACCTTTATTTCAGAGCAGGGTCTGACAGAGTTCACTCCTGCCAAAGCCAATGGTAAACTTACTGTAAAAATTAATTTCAGCTGGTTTCTTGCAGACAGAAGGAGGCATTTGAGTTTGGGTTAGTGGAGGAAAACAAAGCCCTGTATTGGCGTTCGACCCCCACAGTGTGGACATGCAGGCAGGCTGGCTAGACCAGTCAAATCCTTTGTAAACAGGTCCCAAGCGCATGCCAGAGTGCAACTGGACTAAAACATCAGAGGTGCATCGACAGTATCTGCAACATCAGTACTAGGGCAGATAAGGGACCTTCATACTCACAGTCCGCATCACAAAGTTAATTATTCTGCTTCAGACACCACAGCTGATGCTTTTTATGATATGTCCTTTGATGTGTCCTTTCCCCACCTCGGTTTTTCCATTACATTATTATTATGGTGTGAAAAATCCTTTATAGTCTGTATAGAGAATGATAAAAATCAAAATATATGACTTGAGGTTTACAATATGTATACAGTAACCTTCTGTGAATTAATTTCTTTGATGCACACTTTCATTCAACTGGCTGATCCATTTAATGGAACACTCAGATTGTTTAGTTTATATGCACCTCTATTAAATATAAAATGTTGCTTTGCTTTGCAAAGACACTTTCCATTTCCTTTTCCAGGTTCAGTGCTTTTTTTCCAATTCTCTTTGCCAAGACCCTGGAGTCAGCTTTTTTTTTCTAAATTAATCATTTTGAGGCATTATTTGCTCAGCTTATTAAAAGGATATCTTCACCTTTATGGCCGGTATTCCCTCTACTGCCCATGTTGCTATTTCACCAGCGCCGCTCTTTCTCTGAAGGTTTTTGTGTAGCCTGCGCGGCTGCTCTTTTCAGTACTGCTGCAACAAACACTCGTTATTATTATCAGTTATTTTCTCCATCAATCAATTGAGAGTTTGGTGTATGAAATGTCACAAAATAGTGATAAATGTCCATATTTTAGAGCCTGTCAAATGGCTTCTTTTGTCTAAAATCTAAACATATTAAAGAGCTGCTTTCAGATGATTGTTGCCTCCATTAATCATTTGGTCATTAAGATGTCAGTTAAAAATGCCCACCAGAAAGAGTCAATTAACGTTCACATACAATTAAGAGAAGCAGATCTTCATAGAATACTTGAACTTTTTTGTGTAAAAAATTTACACAGTTAAAACTGTTGCTTTATTTTCTGTTGATCTACGAATTGATTACCTATTTCAGCTGTATTTCCTGGTTTCCATGGGTTGTGCTTAGGGCTGAGTATCACTTAATAGAATTCAATACAAGTACCAATATCAGTACCCTAAAAGTGACACCAATATAATACTCATTTGTTACCTTTTTAGTGGCATCTCGGCACGCTTACTGTGCGTTCCAATCCCCTACCATACTATACAGTAAGCCAGAAAAAGATTTCATATGTCCCAATGCATAGTATGTCAAATGCAGTATGCCAGGATGTTCTACTACATCCAGTCCGCATTTGCAGTATGAAAGCCAATGTGCTTTTCTGGCTACTCTGACCCACAATCCTCGGCACAACGGACGATAGGTCACATCGACTGACCCGCAAACAAATGACAGAAGTCGCAGTGAAGGATGACAGCGCATTCAAGTAACTGACGACCAGTCAAGTAGTAATAATAGGAATACTTCTTGTTTAAGTGAACAAAATAATCAGAAACATTACAAACAACGACAGGACGTAATTATACAATAACAATGACAGAACTACAGATGTAGTTTCACTGCAGCAAATGTGTTAAAATCTACAATCTGTGCAGTTGTAACTTTAAAGTTTAGCTACATACATTGCAAAGTAACAACAGCAGAGCTCTCCAGGCTGATCTGGAAAACTCAGTGAGTGACGTTTGTAAAATCTCCAAGGTAACTGATATAAAAGCAGGAAGATCAAATTTCAGGGGCCAATGTTATTCAGTAGTAGTCAGTCCCGATTATGTGCATACTGCCTGCTATAGTATGTACTTTTTAAGGGCAGCTGCAGTACCTACTAAAAGTAAAAGAAAAAGCATGCGATTTGTAACGCATCCTTAATTCCCTTTGGCACTACAAGTTCCATTGATTACAACCCGCTCGACTTCACTACAACACAGACTGCACAGGTTGCAGCTGCCGCAGTTGTGTCCCAATCACATGCTGCATTAAAGTGAAGAATGCTTGCAGTGACTGGCTGAGAGAGAAATACATTAAAAAAAAGCCTTTTTTCCCTGATCTAGGTACAAAAACGGTCATATTCAGGTACTGTTTGACTGCTAATGTTTTGCTACTACTTGGTGCTGAGTGCGGCTGGGAGATACGGCTAAAAAAGTTATCACAATAAAAGATTTCACATCAGTCGATTGATAACTATCTATAAAAGTCAAAATTATTATTTCTTTCATGTTTAAAGGCTGGTTTTTGCTCCTGAGAAAGCTGAAGATACTAGACAGTTAATTCTGGTTTAAACTATCATTTATTGTCAGAACAGGACAAACACTTGCCACACAGCAGAACATTCACAAATGTGAGGTAGATTCAGAACAATTGCAATCAAAATAACTTCAATAAATGAAACAATAAATAGACTGAGAAATCTTAATTCTGGTCAGGAGCGTGTCAAACTCTTTGTGCAGATGGTTTAAAACATTTTGCAAGTGTTTTAGCTGACAATGGAAACAGAATAGACAGAAATAAAATACCAATTGACGGTTTTACACCCACAGTATTTAATTTCTGAAGTTCCTCTATCAAAACAGTAACAAAGGACTTTGATGATGTTGTGAATGTGGGGTCATTTACTGCAGATGAAAATCTATCTGACACGACTGAGGCAAGAAATCCTGTTTACAGACGAGGAAGTGTGAGGTTTATTACCTTTAGTCATGTTAACAGCCTGTTAGTGAGTCACGTTAACTTGCTAACTTATCATCAGCATCAGATAAGTCGACTATACAGCTGCTGTGGTTAACGTTATATGACGAATTCATTCACAGGGTAGTGCTGCGCTGTTATCTGTGGTCGAAACAGTCATACTAGAAATAACTTTATGAGCCTGTTGAATGTTGTTATGAGGTTATAAAGTTACTATACACATTAATGGCTGCTCTCGTCCTTTTCTTCTATTACTACTACTGCTTCTTTTTCTTCTTCTTCTTCTGGTTAATAGCAGGTAGCAACTGACTGGTTTAATTATATGGAGGATTTATGGAATGTTTATTATATCTCTATAAAGGAAAATTATATTGAGAATATTATTGTTATTGTTTCATCGTCCAGCCCTTGTACTGGGTTATTTGGGTCGATACCTTAAAGGTAATGAGTAGTGATATCCAGCCCTATATTTGTAGTCCTCTTTATTCCTCTGCCATAGAGTGCACATAAACAAATGACACAAAGCTGCAGTAAGTGTTCACAAATGTGTACTCTGTGCTGTGTTTGACTGTTTCTACTTCTGGCGAGTTCGACTTTTGCTGTTATTACACCACTGCATTGAGCCTGGTTTGAGCAGGTCCGACACAGTCTGGGTCTATTGCTTCTTGCAGTGTTGCCTACATTGTAGGTCAATGCGCGCACAAACACACTCGTACAAAAAACACACACACACACACACACACACACGAGTATGCATACCAACAAACACACACACAGCGAGGCCCCTTGGCTATATAACCACTCTGCTTGCCTCCAATATAATATATGTTGTTTGTTTGCTGGATCTGAGCTAGCCAGCAGCATTACCCTGATGCAGCCAAGCGTAGCCTGCACTGGACACACACTCTGTCAATGGCAGTAAGCAAGCAAGAGTACTGCACTGCCAGAGATATGGAGCAACAAATCTATACCTCTCACAGAATGGGAGAGCATGCGGGAGGGGAGTGGGGGGGTGTATCTAGCTACAATATATGATAGAATTTGATAAACAGCGGGGGTCAGGAGGCAGGTCAGCACACCATTAAGTTATTCTGACAATTTTGATCCATTGCACACAGTACTGGGATGAGGCACTGGGCGTCACCTCGGAGAAAAACGAATGGATAGGGGAAAAACTGGCAGGAAGCATAAAACAAACAGAGACCGTCTTTACTGCAGGAGATGAGAGGAGATAAGAGACATCAGAGGGAGAGTGTGCTTTATCAGAATGCAACGAGAAACCAGGAGGAGAATCGCTCTCCCTCCAGGGAGAGGGGAGGAGAAGGGATGGGCAATATGGAGGGAGAGAACTGATGTAAAACTGCGTTATAAATCACGTAGAGCTCCATTACGAGAAAATTAAACAATAATACTTTTTGACTTATTGCGGGGTTGTAATAATCGTAATGACAAAATCCTGAGAAAATCCTGAGAATTTACTATATTGGACAATCCTAGGGAGTGGAAATGGAGGGGAAATGGGTGGAGTGTTAATATTCTGTACTGTACATTTCTGCTTTCTACTCTGTGTAATAGCCTTCAGCTCAGTGAGGGCAGTTTGAGACTCAATGGGGGAAACGAAGGCCTTTGTTTTAATTAACAGTTCAATTATCAGGCAGCTAATGGCTTGGTAAATATAATGGGTTAATAACTCAGCCAGCAGATCAATCATCTGATTGTCATTTTGTGAAGCTGGAGAGAGTTCCAATTGAGGCACACGTCTATGTACAGTATGTAGTCTGTGCAGGCGTGTGTATGGGTACGCACTAATGTGCACGTTTGCTGTTTTATCAGCAAAGAGCACAGCGCTGCAGCCATTCCTTAGATGGCTTTTCCTTTAGATTTCTGTGTGAAATAGAAAAACTGACCCAGCATCAGCTCTTAGCTGTACATATCGGGAGGTCATTTTCTGTAAGCCGATGATCCTGATGTTTTGGCAGTCTGACATGTCCACAAAGTAGCTGTTAGCAGCTTGTGGAGTGTAGGTCAACTGTCTAAAATGAGAGAAAAACATCTCTCCAGTAACTGTAATAGACAAAAAGACTATGTGAGGGGAAATGATTTCTATAGCCTCCATATCCTTAAGATATGTTGAATCACGGCAGCTTCGAGATAACCTTACGTACAGTGGATTCATTCAGATGAAGTACTTAAAATGTGTGTGTGTTGGAGGGCATGCGTGTGGGCATGAGCCCAATGAGGCAGAAAGGGTGCCAGTAGCCTTTGAGGAAGGAGCATGTGTCCGGCATCCACCGCTGTTGTGCTGGGTCACAGATGTCACCTGCTCCAGCAGCCTGCCTCACACCACTCGCCCTCCCCCACCACTTGCCCACTTGTAAACAGCACTACACTGGAGGCGAATACAAGCAGCCCACAGTGTTGTCGCTTATCTGGATTCTATCATATTGTTTTCGGATTCAAACGTGGGTCACAGAGTGATCACACGTGTCAAAGACACGTCTGATTAAATAGGAGAAATGTTATGCAGAGCTACTGGCTATGTTATGTTGCCATGCCCTTGCCAAGTAGTGACACTGCAAAGTTAAACTGAATTAAACACTGCTGGCTGGTGGGTTGGTGGCCTTAAACACAGCAAATTAGCCTGGAAAGAAGCCCGGCGAAGGAAAGCATACTAAGATAATGTCAGCCACGAGAAAAAGTGTGAAACCACCATCCCACAAAATAAACAAACTATGAGACAAAGAAGTGTGTGTACATGTTTGTGTGTCTGTCTGTGGCGAGAGCATATAGACTCAGCTAATCTTTCAAAGGAGCTCCCTTGCAGTTGTGTGGTCATCTTTTTGAGAGGGCCTGAAATTCCTTTTGCACGCCTCACCACTTGTTTGCTTGAGAAGCCGAGAACGCTTTACCACAGGAATCCTCCATGGAGATTGTTGATGTGTGCATCTTTCTCTTCCTCGCTCGCTCACACACACACACACACACACACACACATTAAATGTGCCCACCCACACATCACTGACATTTCTTTTCGGAGCCTCTTTAAATTACCACGCATATTAGGAGAGCACTGCCAAGACCCCTTTTTATTATTCCTCTTAATCTCGTGTGTTTACGGGGTCAGTGGCTGCCCCCACTCCACCCTTCCCTCTCCCCTTCACACCTCCGCCTCTCTCCAGCTCCCCTCTCCCCCCTCTGCCAGCAGAAACAGACAAGTGGTTACACCCAGTCTCCCGTGGAGCCCCTGCTGCACTGCACCGACAGATCAGGGTAGGACAGCATGGCACGCTCCTGCTACACGCCTGCCTCCTCTCCCTCCACTTGCCGCCAACCAAACCCACTTGCTACCAACTGTGACTCGCTCCTCAGAAAACCAGCCAGGCAGTTCTGCATGCCAGTTCAATGTTGTTCAAATGCCACATGGTCAGGATTTTAATTAATATTCTGTTTTTAAGCTTTTTGGGTTACAGTTGGGTGTCTAATAGTTTGTGATTTCTAATAAAGATTAAAGTGTTGGTACGCTTGTTGGATATTTGAACAGCATCTGAAGTTCCCCTCCCCCACACCTTTCCAAAGACTGAATTAAAGGGACCGCAACTGACAGTTTCTGTGACTTTCAGAAACTGAAAATCTGAACAACATGCAAAATTGGTCAAGTGTGCAGAACTGAAAAGGTATTCAGGATTTGAACTTGAACTCTTGCAAGCTTTCTTTCATCATTCTTCACATCACTAATCATGTCACTTTTTGAGTGTACAACCAAATGCAACACTGTGAATGGTTCGAGGAGAGACAGTCTGAATGTGTGCGCCATTACCTCCATGAGAATGACTCAGTGCCTCACCTCACTCTATATGACATCAGGGTTTTCGCCCGAACTTCTACTCTTGTCATTTGGAGCAATCCTATAGAAACATCTTTGACCGTGCATCCTCATTCTGTCTTGAGGTCCGATCGCTTAGAGAACATTCAGCGGTGGTCTGAGCCACATGCAGCCACATTCTTTCAGCAGTGTGAACACTAATATGTCCTGGGTCACGTAGAAGGACTGCCTACTCAGCTGACATCCTCCCACTTTCTGTTGCTGCCAATGCAGCACTGAAGGACCGTCTCCAGAGTCACTCTCCTTCCAGCTAAAGGTCAGCTCGTCGTCTGCCCGGTTAGCGCAAGCTAACAGACCAGCAACAACCCTTTAATGGCCCCAACCAACTCACACCAACACCGAAATGGCTGAACTCTGGTGTTGCCATTGATAACCATTAGGTTAAATTAGCGGTTGTTGCCATTGATAACCATTAGGTTAAATTAGCGGTTGTTGCCATTGATAACCATTAGGTTAAATTAGCGGTACGATGCTAACAGTTAGCCTGCGTCACTGTGTGTGTGCTGGCAGGCTCTCGTCAACTGTCTCCTCATGCTCCCACAACAGTAGTCTCCCAGCTGTGGGCGCTAAAAGAAATATTTCACTGCTGGAAAGATGGTCTTTTAATAAAACAAGGCTGTCTAGGCAGTAGAAAGACTAAAATACTTTTGAAATTGGTGCTACAGAACAAGAAAAAACAGAATAGGGGAGATGATGCTCAAGAAGGAGACCAGAATGCACTGTACCACAACAGATCAATAAATGCTCCCACTAGTGGGTGACATGACGTGAACATGTCCATTTAAAACAATAACGGCCAGCTGGCAAGAAACGATCTCAATCTCTTACAGTTAAACATTAAGCTAAGACACATTTCTAAAAATGTTTAAGGCAAGAAATAGGCAACTCACTAACAGAATCTTTGTTTAAATTTGATCTGTGCTGCCTGGTTTCATTGTTTGATCTCAGTTGTTTTGGCCTGCGTCTTCACTGTGCATGGCGCCCACTTCCTGTTTACAAACTCTCGCTATTACAGCTGAACACAGCACTAAAATATGCCTCTGAAAACATTTTTTGGTGAGAAATAGACTGTGCTGTAACATAATGTTGATATATATTTGATCAGCACTGCTTAGGTTTAACGTTTGATCAGATTTTGGTCTGAGTTTGAAAGAGAGTGGTGCATCTGTCTCTTGATCTGCTTGTATACTTTTTGCGTTTGCAGCGGCAGCATGAGTGGTGGGCAATACATAATGCAAAAGCACAGCCACCAACCCTGAGCAGGGGGGCAAGGGGCAAAGAGCGATGTCTAGGCACTGGTTAGATGGACTGAAGTTCACCACAGTTCATTTACACATACTACCCACATTGTTTTGATACAAAGCTGGTTGAAAATCAGCTTAGTACCCTTTAAAGTACGCGTATAGCATGAAAAACCTGCTAGTTAAAAATGCATTTGGTCAAACGGAAACGGAAATGATGCACATGTTTATTTACAGTTAGGATAACGGTAAAGTGAGATCCTATCACAAGCAGTTAGTCGAGACACATGTGGAAACACATCTCAATGCCAGGTGTAAACAAGCTCTTAGACTTGTAAGGATGATACTTTGCATGAATGAGTTTGTCTGAAGCATACTGAGCCCTGTGCTTACAAACACTATTTACTTCAGACTGATTTCTGCACACATTCAAGGACAAAGTATCTTTCTGCTAAAGGAAACAATCCAGTATATAACTTGTAGAACAGTAAAGCTATCTGGTGCAGAACACGCTGCACAAGCTGCTTGAACAGAGTTGGCAGATGTTTTTCTTAAGCCACAGCCATTGTTAACTTCAGCCCTTTGAGAGAAGGCCAGGATGGCACCTAAGGGGCTAACTTTCATTGGTGTTGGCTGTCAGTCAATGGACGGACACGAGTAGTTAAACGGTGAACTGCTCTTTTCAAGGTAAGTTTTGGAACGAAGTGCTTAAGTTTATCATTCAAGTACGGGGTTCATAATATAATGCCGAGGTGAAAATCGTGATTTTCTGGTTTTGCCTGCAAGAGAAATCCAAGGGCACGAAGAGGGTTCACTCAAGTACGGAGGCAGGGGCACTAGGAGCGCAATGTGGGGGCCTGGTGGGCGCTTGCAGCCAATGCTTCTAATCCCAGTTAAGACAAGCCCGGCAGGCGAGCCGACACAAAGGAGCTTGGTCCAGTGTTAGTGGAATTAAAGCAAAGCCTCTCCTCTGTTGTTATGCTAATCCACAAGACAATGATTATCTGCAGGGCAACGTTGCCACGGTGATAAACATGGCTCAAGAGTGCCTCAATTAGGGCGCCAATTGCCAGAGAAGAGCAAAGACCGAGTGAGGCCGATGACGATGCTACGAACGACAAAGAGAAAAAGAGTGAGAAAGGCAGTTTGTGATTTCAATAGAGTGGATGGGACAGTTTTCAAATGGATGGGTAAGCTCACAGTTAAAGCTTCACCCTTATAGCTTAACCTTGGCCAGGCCTGACTCACTCAATGCTGTAAAGACTTCCATATACTCACTGGGACGAGTACAAGTACATGTAATAAGCTCTCGAATGCAGACAGTGTACGTTATTGTGCAACCACTATAGGGTGCCATCATGACTCACAATAACATGTTCTTTATGTTGTGAAGTGGAACAGTGATGAGTAAGTACGCCATACGAGGTTGCCGCTTGCCTCATTCTTCCTCTAATGTGACAGCACAGCAGTTCAGGTGGTTGCACTCTTTTAGTTTTTGTTTAAACATCAAGAGTTGGAGGACAACCATAACACTGGATTCATCTATAATAATCCTTCATTTACTCCACAAATCAAAGTGAGGAGGCAAAGCCCTCGCCGGGTGTTTAAAGCTCCTCACTGAGTTGATGTGCCAACTTGAATTCTTCGCTGTTGTCACAAGATCAAAGAAAAGTAAAAACCAGGCGAGGGGAGGCTGTTTTTCCGTTTCTGGAGCGGCTTGTCACACAGCTATTTTACAGATGCATATTTGAAAACCTGGTAGTGTGGTTGGCATCACGCGAGTGTCTCCTCCATCCTCGTCAAGTCTAGCTCTGGGTCACAGACGGATGGTATACATCCCATTGGCTCAGACTACTTACATCCTGTCTTCTGTCGCACTTTCCTGCTGTTTCCATGAGGAAGGTTTCATCATGTTTTGGCATGTGGTCAGTCACTTGCTCTTGCTCTCTCCCTACTCTCCTCTCCCGCCTGTCCCACAGCTCCAACAGCATAATAGGCCTTGGACTGCTGTGTCATCTCATTGAGTCCTATTAGGGGCTCTTATATCTGACTGGCATGTTGTTATTGCTCTCCCAGACCACAGCTAAAACTGAGAAATGGGTCTGCCAAGCGGGCCCTTTAAAGTCCCTTCTGCATTGATGGCACTGGCAACGAGGAGCAGTGGAGTTGTGGTGAAGGGTCGCACCATAACAACATAAAAAGAAAGGAAAGAGGGGGTGGTGATGCCGTGTGTTGCAGCACCCCTGGGGCTACATGACAGGCATGTCAGATGCAAATGGTCTCACGCTGGTTTGCCAAGGGCTTTGCCATAGGTGAATGCCAGTGCTGCCACTCTCACAAATGCTGAAGCTTGCAGAGGCAGCAGGATGCACAGTAGAAAAGTGCTGATTGGGGTTGGGGTCCAATAGCCGGTTCCATTTGGATCCAGCTCCTAGTCTGCAAAATATTTGTTACTCCAATGCAAACGAATCTCATGTGGAACCTGTCATCTATCCTCTTTATTTTTTACTAGCTTAAGTTACTTGCAAATAATGTGGGATTTGGTAGGATTTTAAAATGCCACTGAACCCAAACCCTTGTGCTGACATGGTAAAGCAAAGGTTGCCTTTGAATCTTTGGGCCCTGTCACACCAAGCTGAAGGTCAGCCATTGGTCGATGTTGGGCCTTTAGCGAGCGTCTGTTGCTCTAGTTTTTCTTGTGTGTCCTGCTCTGTTGGCACTAGTTGGCCCTTGTCTGTTTTTTTTGGCTGGTACAGCATGTTGAATCAGTGTTGGAGACGCACAAGCCCATCTGTGAATGAAATCACACAGACTGGAAGTTCAACTCAGTGCACGTGAAGGGAAACGGAAGTAAGGAAAGCAAATAAAAGTCAAGAGGCTGTAAGATCAAAACAAATTTGTTTTACTAGGTAAGCTTTTTTTAGCCATTGAGCTCTTTAGCAGAAACAGTTTGTAATTGTTTGTGTAACTATTTGCTAGAGCAGTAGTTCCCAACTGGTCCAGCCACAAGGTCGACCTTTCTACTTAGTCATCAGTACAAGGTCCACACAGTTAAATACATTGCGGCGTCACCCTTGTATTTGGCTATATCCTCAAGCTAGTTTTCTGTAGCTGTCTCTTAGTTACTCACACTACAGCAAAAAAAAAAAAACACGCTTCAAAATTAAAGCTCTGTACTAGAAATTCACTGTACTTCAAATTAAGTGTTTTTCACAAAGCTGACATGTTTGCAAGTCACATGAGGTCCATTTAGTATGGCCCCACAACCCACTTTTGGACTGTGACCCGCCAGTTGGGAACCACTGCGCTAGGGCACAGTATATATTCTTTGCTCCTAACATCGGGTTATGTTGTTACTGTGCTAACTGGCTAACTAGCATCATGGCGGTCTTCCAGGTTTCCCTTTTTAATGACAAGACAGACTACCACCACCTGCTGGTATGAAGAGTTATCTCCCCTCACACAGGTGCATAACATACATGCTTGTTAGCTGATGGATGCAGTCTTTGTGGTGTGTTCAGGTGCAACTTTTTGGCCAAGAAACAGGTGACGTGAGGTGACGCAACAGACAGCCTTCATCACCACTAGTTCTTTGATGTCGGGTTGGTGTGTGTGGCCCTTTATTGTGAGCTAAGTGCAGGTTTTGGAGTTGTACAAGAGGTCCTGCAGGGTTCATAGTCATGCTCTGCTAAACTAGAAGAGCAAGTGTTAGAGTTGCACTATTTTTTCAAGCCAATGACCTCCACAACAACCCCAGCTGAAAAGAAATTAAGAAACAGCAAGGACGGTGCAGAATAGGGACAAAGACAAAGAGGAAGAGGAAGAGAGGGGGGGAGAAAAAAAATACAAGAGAGTGTTTTGTTTTTTTCCCCTTTCTGTGGAACATGGTGTCTCGAGGAGCATCAAAGAGAAGCAGCATCTGTACCTCCCAAAGCCCCAACTGATAAAAGACCAAGCTATCCTCCTGCCCTTCAGACAGATTCTTCAAAATCTTGAGGCTCAGGCTCATGCTGGTAAAATCACACTCCTCCCCACATGCAACCAGCTAAACTGTAGATACACTATGTCTGACTGATGCTTCAGAGACACTAGAGAGCACTTAACCCTCCCCTGTATCAGTCACTAGCTCGATGCTGAGAGAGATTACATCCTGTAGACAGAAGGTTTAAGTTGTACTGCAGCCTTCCACAATGCACTCAAAAGCTGATGTAACACAGGAAGACGTCCGCCTCTTAGACATTTGTGAAACAATTGTTCTGGAAGGTGTGACAGTGCAGGAAGCTACGAGAAGGCCACAAGACAGCATGTTGCAAAGATAATGAATTGAGATTACAGACAGCTTTGTAGCAAATGTACACCTCAATTTACCCTAAACTTTATGGTTAATGTTTGCACAAGACTCCCTGAACCCTTTTCACTTCTGCAATTATTTATTTTAGAAGCGATGTGGAACTGAAAAATCAATGTGCCCCTTTTTGATGGAAAACCCCTGGCAGCCAATGAGGTCTGTGTTGTCCTGAGAGTAATACATGTTACTTTTCACAAGACATGCACATTATTTATGTAAACTGCCCCTGCGACATACAAACACCTGCCGTCGGCACGGTACAAGAGCTGAAACTATGTATTGATATTGCAGTATACAAGAAAGCAATATCTATAATGCAAAGCCCACAACATGAGAATTATGAATTCATTTTATAACTCAATCAATAACAGAAACATTGGGAATGAGACTTTCCTGGCACACAGGACTCCTTAATACCCAGAAATATCATTAAGCAACAAGAGATTGGACATCACTGAGTGGTCCAATGGGAGATATACCCAAAATCATCTAAAGGGGAGGCTCCTGGAATTGTTTCAAGTCACATCTATTCACTTAATATATCCTTAAATCTATTCCTCAAATGCACTGCAACTGCACTATATGTCAAAATAATGCTGATGTGATGTTTTGTCTGCATTTTGCAGATCTAGCTCTCTGTGGTACTCTCCTCTGTCTTTGGGTGAGCAAATTGCAGAGGTATGAATTAATGTCAAATCATTGTGTGAGGATCATGGTGTAATCCGCTCCTTAACACTGCTGTGATCCCTCCGTTTGTACAATGAACATGCAGATATTTCATTCATTCTTCATTATTTGAGGGAAGAGAAGAAGAAACACCAGAATGGGCCACCAAGGTACTGCTGAATACACGGAATTATATAACACACATCAGTCTATAGGTTTACTGTGCTAGTTTTCAGTTTGCTGCACTGTGCACCAACTGGCTCTGGTGGGAGCCAGCTAGCAGCAGCGCTCATTTGGCATTTACCGCTAGTTATGCTGTTCCCAAAAATATTGTGCCCACCCCCACCCAAACCCGGTTGCCCCAGTGAGTAAGCTGCTCAATATTCAGTTGCAAACCTCCTTTGGCAATGTTTACTTTGCTGTACTGTTAGCTCTGTTACCACAGTTAGCTGCTAACAGTTAGCAGTGCCAGCCCAGTGAGTGGTGCTAACATAGTTAACAATGCTAAAAAGGTTTTGCAGTTCAAAATGAAGCTGCTTACCCACTGCTTGAGGCCGGAAGGTGGCTACAATGATTCTGCAGCAAACCAGCAGTGATCACTAAATGAGCAGCACCGCTAGCTAGCCCCCACCTGACCCAGGTGGTGCGCAGTGCAGCGCAGCTAAAACTAGCATTAGCTAACCAATAGTGACAAGAGTTTGGGCACTATGTTTCAGCATGTTGACATTGCTAGCTGGCTATCCATCAGCAAAGCTAACAGAAAATACAATAAAAGGAAAGACATTTAGATAATAAAACATTAAAATTTCTCAGCCTCTTAATGGATAGTGCTTTAAAATGTGGTCCTAAAGCTCACTGAGTCAATAGAGTGCTGGACTAAAAGCCTCTTGTATCGGTGCTGGGGTATCGTAAGAAAAATATAGCTAAATTGACATTCCTAATCCGACTCAGTGCCAATACCAGTATACAAAAACATATTTGCTACAACCTGATGAAACTGATTTGAGTCTGCAACACACCTAAAATGTCGGGTTTAGGGATAAAATTCAGTTACATATGTTGATGATTTAAGACGAACACACCATTCAGTTATCTGGTTAAAATTCTAGTGCAGTCCTTCTTTGCAAAACACCGCCCTGATCCTTTTCTGGTGTCCTCAATTAAATCCACCTCAGCCCTAAAGCAGAGTTGTGAGAAAAGAACTGAAAAGAATAATACACCCTCAGATACTCTTACACTGTTGAAAACCATCAATATGTGATGAACAATGCATTCCAGGTGCTATTCTGTGATTGTTATAATTACTATTTTGTTGTACCCACTTTCATTCAGCCTTCCTCGTCTAATTTGACTTCAGTTAGTGATTTCCTATATTTCCCAGAGTGCTTTTCAACAGCCCCCAGAGAAAGGACCTGACAAGCTCAATGGAACAAGCTGTTTTATTCAGCTCTGGGTTATAGACCTATATGTAAGAGAAAAAAGATAGGAAGCATATCAGAGCTTTTTTTTTTTTTTTTTAAGTCAAGAGCATAGTGTACTTTTGTTCAAACACAAAATGTCTAGCTGCTGCATTGCATTCTGGTCTTTTAAGGTTACTTATTGGAGAAATTAGCATCAGAGCCTGGTTAACAATGGAGACCCGCTGGTGTAATCATCGATCACTTAAAATGAATGGGCATGCTCCCTTATACCTGTCTGATCTCCTAAAACCTTATATTCCATCCTGCGCTCTCTGCTCTCAGTATACAGGGCTCCTGTCTGTCCCCAGAGTTAAAGGGAAGTCTGCAGACTGCAGAGCCTTCTTCCTCTGGAATGAACCCCCCTGCTCACATGCCTTAACTGCACCTTAGTTGCTTATTCTTTGATTACTTCGGGCTTTGTTCCTTGTACCATCATCCTTCTGGCGGTCTGTCTCAGTCTCAATAAATCTATTAAGCCCAGTACATATAGTCCATGTTTGTCTAGCCCGTGAGAATCCTGTTTCTCTCCCTTGTATGCATATTGACCTTGTCTCCGTCTCTCCCTCTGTGTGTTTGTTTCTTTTCTCCTGTGAATGGTGTGCTTGAGCTTTGCCTCTTGTGTGTTTGTGTAGTCTGTTCTCTTTCTAGGTTTCTATAGTGGAGAGGAGGTCGTGTGACTCAGGTTCTATCTCTTGGCAGCACCTGGAATTTGCTCAGCGTCTTTTCAGATCCATGATTGTATCTGGAATTTTGTCATACTGATTGTCCAGATTGTAATTTTACTATGTTGGTCTATTCTGTACACACTACTGCTATTGCATGTCTGTCCGTCTGAGACAGGGATCCTTCCTCTGTTGCTCTTTCTTAGGTATTCTCCATTTCTTCCCTGGTTAATTTTTTTTTTGTCTGAATCAAGGGAAAAGGATGGATAGGATCCAAAGACAGAGGGTGTCGTATGCTGTACAGGGTGTAAAGCCCCCTGAGGCAAATTTCAGATTTAAGAAATATAGTGCTGCAGGGATGACATTTTTGTAGGCCAGCCTGGAAGTTAGCTTTGCCCTTGTTCCCTCGACTAAAAGCCAATGGGATGTTTTCATTGGATTTTGGATTACTGCTGAAAATAAACTGTTGCAAACAAGAGTTTAATACTTACATGTTTTGTCCGGCAAGATAATCTTTACGAATGAACTCCATTTTTATTACTTTTAAAGCATAAATGCGAGTGTCAGATGTAAAAAGATTGAGCCCAATCACCTGATGAAGCAGCTGATAGATCACATGATTCCTCTCTATGCAACCAATTGGCGAATCTCATTCATTTTAACTGCCCTGGCCTGCCTACCTTTGCTGCTTCCTCTGCAAACTGCTTTGCAACCTACCTCCACCCCAGCTCCTCCTTTTCATGCTGTGTCTGACTTATCAAG
>JAPZEB010000010.1:21698419-21711711 GCA_029783705.1 Chaetodon striatus
TTAATGTAGTCGTTCTTGACACGAAAAAAGGTGGAGAACCACTGTCCACTGTAACAGAGCATTACACTCTACTGCATACTTTGGTTAAGATGTAATGACAGTTTGAGTAAACTGGAGTACGTAATTTATCATTGTGTGTGTGTGTGTGTGTGTGCTTGTATTTGCCACATAGTGAGGACTGAAACAGGTTTTTAACCAACAAAGTGAGGGTTAAGACTTGGTTTTAAGATACAGTTTTGAATTATCTTAGGGGGTTGGGGTTAAAAGGCTCTTTGGGAGTGGCAGTATGGTATCCACTTAAAAATCCACTTAAAAATTTCCTTTTACAAGTCCCGATAGAGGTTGGAAGAGCCCCATGAACATAACAATAATTTAAAATTTTGGATAAAATCTGAGGGTACTGGGCCAACACGGATGTGGGGCAATGGGAACTTTGTTATTCATTGACAGTGCCTCCATCCCCCATGGTCTCTGGAGAAATAACCTGGTGACTTAATCAATAAATAAGTGAATAAATAGATTATTAAATAGTTTAAATTCAGCTGAATTGAAGAAACTGATATAATCATGCATGTGTGGGGTTAAAATAGGTTAAAAAAAATGTAAAGTGTGAGTTTAAAATTATAAACACAACAGAAACACACAAAAATAAGTGCTTGTTAAAAAGAGAAAGTGCTTAAAAGGTTTAAAAACTTAATGTAAAACAACCAATATACACATGAGAAATATTTAGCATCAAAAGAAGGTAATGCATCAGTGTATTTATATCAGTTAAAGTATTGTAATTTAAGTCAAAATTAGGGTTAGGGTTGGGGTTAGGCCTTTAGTTGTGATGGTTAGGGTTAGGGTAAGGGGCTAAGAAATGCACTATGTCAATGAGGGTCCTCACAAATATAGAAGTACAAGAATGTGTGTGTGTACTTGTAGTAATCGTTTTGTGGGAACAAAAAATGAATCATGCCGTCAAATTATGTGGACTTGGACACAAAAAAATGTGCTCTCATGGTAAACCATCAGACCAAAAATTAAGTTTTGTTTAGGGTAAGTCTTAAGGTGAAAGCTTGAAGTGGCTGTGGTTGAGGTTTGGGTAAATCCCCAGGGAATGAACATCACTGCAGTGCCCACATACATTGAATAAAGTGTGGGAGGTAGAATGGAGAGGCTGAAAGTAAAAGCTCTTTCATAATTACAATTTTTAAATGTCACTTCTTGTACACTGTCTACCACAGACCATATCCCATTTATCTTCATTGTGTTGAGGTAACGGCAACAATCTCTGAACCAGATCACTAACTACCAAGGAAAACAAAAACACTTTGCAAGATCAGATACTTGTAAGAGAAACTGCTAATTACAACATAAACTGCGGGAAATATATAGCAGGAAAAATAGCAACTGTATTTGGTTTCACTGACAATTTGCAGGAGGGAATTAAAAAGTAATCTAAGAGCAGTAAATTGTTGTTCCCAGCGTAAGTAAAGTATAATTTACAGGATGAGAGCTGAATGCCAGTCTTCTTGTCTTTTCACATAAGGCAATTTACAGCTCTGCATATGTCAGCTTTTTGAAAGGTTGATTATTTATACGCTGTAACAAAAAAAAAAATTCTGGTGCAAAGCTTAATTTAGGTTTGTAAATAGCATACCTGAGCGGACAGAGCTTCTGGACAAGTCATCAGTTACGCAGCTATAAACCAAAGCCGTAAAGGCCGGACATAATCGAGCTCAGCAGTCCTCCCGTGGAGACCTGCTTATTCAGTAATTCACAGTCATGGTTCAGATTACATGGCATTCATTTTAATTTACTCAACTTTATACAGCAGAAATGTCCATTAACTTGAAACTGACTCAACAAAGACATACTTCTTATTGCTTTTTCATGTCTTTTGCCACAACATAAGGAGAATATTAGCACAGAAGCTCTCATTTAGTATCAATAAACATCCACTTAATCCTCATAAATTGAACCCAGTTGGGGTCAAGTATGTTTCCAAGCAAAAGGAGAGAGAAGCCAAGGACTGCGTGTGTGTGTGTTTGTGTGTGTGCAGATGGCTGCTGTGAAACGGTAAACAGGCTTTCAGGTAGTAATTTGTTGCCCTTGAACATGTAATTTACTGTACCACTCTCTGTGAACTACTGCATATGGATGTTTTTCTAGCCCCCCTTTTTTCAGTCTCACTTGAGAATTAAGCCACTAAATCAAATTCATAATACCCAAAGGCTTTTCATTTGTTGTTGTTTCCCCATCCATCTTTGAAAAATATCCAGCGTGCCTCTGAGAGGTCTCACTCCGGTGGCGAGGAGCTGAATCACAATAACAACCACCACCTACATTTGGTGCACACATATTTTCCATCTCACTTAAGCCGTCTCGACTCCTTCAGCTGATGCAGCAGCGCCTTCATGTGGCCCAGAGGCCGCAGTGCACCGTCTCTGAGCGGGGAGGGCATGAACCAGTCTGAAGTCATTTCTTGGTAGTGTAGGTGTTAGTTAAAAGAAGAAAGATGACTCAGAAGACCTTTCAGTTGTGTTTCATCAAGACGACTTAATGTCATAGCCAGAAATGTGACTCACAGTTCCAAGGGTCACCTATAATTGTCGCCGGCGCACATGCATGGACCGCACATGCAACCCCCCCAGCCTCCCAGCCACACGCACACAACAGGATTTTCGTCACTCAGCTGTGATAACATCATCAGTGTTGATCTCAGCGTGGGCGGAGGCAGGTCGATCACTCCTGACCTTTTTGTCTTTGCCGACCTTTTCAGATTGAGACACAGAGGAAAGAGTTTCTAAAGGAGAACATGTGAACTCTATTCACCTGCGGGAATAGCTGGAGTGGAGTTTTGCAGAGCCAATGTGTAGGCTACGGAGCGCCACGTTTCTGATGCAGCATTATGGAGTAACAAAATGGAACAGAATAATTAAAATCTCATTAGAGTATCATTAGAATATCATTAGCATATTAATCTGTAACACTTGGAGAGCGCATCATCGTGAGGCACTTGTTAAAATGTATTTTGTGCTACAAAACATTTCATGAAATGTGTGACACTTAAAACATTTTAATGAACAAATGTATTAAATGCGGCCTAAGATTTCTGATTCATAGCAGCGTTCCCACTTAAATTCTGGGCTTTGTGGTTGAAGAGCATTTTGGGGATAGTAATATCCTCTGCATTCAAGAGACATATTAGTTCTTGTAAGCTTGAACTCTTACACAAAACAGTTGCAGGAGTTGGGGAATTAGTCCAAGGTTGAATACCAAAAGGAGTGGAAGCAACAGATTGGAATATTAAGTATGATCCAGCTGTTAATATTGTAGGGCAGAGTGGGGCACTGGCTTTGAGACAGACTTTAATATAGTATTTACATGGCATTTGTAGCTTATTATTGCGACAATGAAAATGGCCTCTATAAATCATTCCATTGACAATATGACACACAACCTATATTTACGTCTTCAGACAATAATAAGTTGTCCATTCAGTATTGTTACCTGTAAACAGCTCTACACAGTGAAAAGACGCAGTATCATTGGTTTTACTTGCTGCTATATTAACAAAGAGATTAATATTATTACAGGATGGCGACCATCGCTGACCGTATGACCGTTGCAATAATAGATAATAATAATGACCACAATGGAAATGGAAATAAGCTCTTGGGCTTTTATTGTGTTTTATCCTTTTTACAAATTTGTAAAAAGATGTGTTGCCTCCTGGTGAGGCTGTGCATATATTACTTATTTATATCCACTGTTGGGGAGTAATGAACTGCGTGTATTTTTTTCAAACATTTTTATAAAACTCATTTTACAAAACAGGACAAAAACATGCACAGACATAATAGAGCAATACCAATTACAGACAGCCCAGCAAAATAAAAGGAGACAGAACACACCGAAATTTGAAATATAAAATACATAAAAAACTATAATAATAAAAAGTGGAAGTCCAGGGAACCTGTGTTAGGAAAACCTGATACACCGTACACTTCATCATCATACCGAACTATAATTCTACATCCTTTTTCCAGGCCAATTCTATCAGACAGAATAAAAAGGGTTTATCCTTAACAGTTGTAGAGAAAGCTTCAAACAGGATGATACTTGTTCCAGTATGCAGCCACTGATAAATATCCCTGTTCCATCAAAATCAGTGGAAGAATAGGTGATAAACTCCTTTCGCATTGCTAGTAAACAAGAGCTGTGTACACTCTGCAGCAGACAAGCATGCCTGTCTGCATGTGTGGGTTTTTTTTAATTTGGCATGTCATGTTTGACATCACAGACAGGCCAGAAAACAGGTTAGTAAACAGTAGAAAGCAGCACTGAGGCCTGTGAAAACTTAATGATGGTTAATTATATAATTAACCTCTTGCTTATTCAATGTCTTTCAAACTTGTGGCAGACTAATTCCGATGTTTGAGCACTGCTTGGAGATGGATGATATTTTGTGGTGGCCTGTCATTGAGTCTAGCTGGTTAAGGGGCTAAAATTAGCATGTTCTCCTGGGTGCTGTGTTTCCATCAGTGATGATCGGAGCCAGAGCCATTAAATACCAGTGACTAATGCAGACTCATTTGACCTGGATGTGAACAGTAATTGTAACTTTTCCAATTATATTAAAAAGCCAGATGTTAGCAGGTGTCTTTTTGCACTGTGGGGAAGGGGCTTTAGAGTGGGAGCTTGATTAGTGATCGTCAAAACTAGGATACATTTCTAGGCAGAGTGCAACACAACATGGAAAAGGTCTCTGTGACAAAAATCAGCAGGTTACTCATCACTTAGTCCCGGAAGGCAAGTCCCTACACCAAGATGTAAAGGGCACTTAAACATTTTATTAAGCTGTTGAACAATGCAATATCACTGGACATGAGGGCAACTCTGCAAACAATGAAAAAAATACCCAACAGCAGACTGACATTTAGTACAAAGATCTGATAGATTTGCGTTCATTCTGTGTCTTGATTCCTATGTAATTAAACAAGTAGTTTAAATACCTTTTGCAGTAGCTTGCTTGTAGTTCAGCTACATTAATATTAGCATAGTAATCCAAACGTGGAATTCCCTTTTTTGCCATTTTTTGTGTAGTTAACTACCAAAATTAGAAACAATTTGGGGCCATAAAAGGACTGGATTGAATTTTCTATTGCTTCTCTACTGTAACTGAACCCCCTCTGATCAGTCTCATCCCCTTTTTCTTTTATCCTGACCCTGTGAAGTAATTCCCCAACAATGCATTCATCAGGCAGAAGAAGTTGTTGCATATTGATGGACATTGACTGATGGACTGTGTATACAAACCCAATGCGGGCATTCCTTGATTCCTTGAACTTTCCCACTTTTATGCTGGTATACAACATTTTTGTGTGATATTTTGTCCTAAATTGGCAACATATGTACATTGTCAATTGGATCTGTAGTAGTTTGACCTACTTTTTCTGAGTAGCTTTAGTTAACCAAACTAGGTTTCTCTCTAGGGTAGTTCAATGGTAAGGCCTCACCTGCATTATTTAGCAATGGAGGCCTGGCTAGTCCGGCCACAGTAAGAAAAGAAAAACTACTCTACTCTTCTAAAGCATGCTTGTAAGTAAACTGTGATAAAAGTAAAAATAAAACATATATTACATATTTGAAAGTGTTTTCTGTATGTGGTGGAATCAAAATGAAAAGAAATGAGAATGTAACAAGGATTTCTTTGCAGGGTAAATTGTTAACTAAAAGTTATGATGAATTTTGGAATGAGCTCAGAGCCATTAAAACCCATTTAACCTCTGATATTGATGGGATGAGTGGCACGGATGATGTTCTTAATCAATGGCAGAAGCATCATTATGACCTGTTTAATTGTGTATAGCAAAAAGTCAAGCGTGCTGTTAATGACTTCACTCAGGGTATGATAGTGAGGTTTGATGAGGTTATCTGAAGCACAGGCGTCAGGGGTGGCTGAACCTCTGTACATTCTAATGTAGCTGGCATTCATTAGAGGGGAAGTGATTTTTCCACACCTACATACACCTCCTCTCGCTGCCACAGGGTTGCACTGCTGCACACACGCAGACTACTGAGCACAGAGCTTGTTCCATTTTAAGGCAAATATCAGATGACTGAACCAAAAGTGAAGTGGATGGGAAATGAACTGAACTGACAGGTTTGCTGAAAAAAAACAAGAAGCAGATGAACAAAAACACTGAGGAGGATGGTGAAAATGCAGATTTAGAGAAAAAGACAGGAAGTGAAAGTTGGAGGGTTAGTGAGGTTTGGCACATTTGGCCTAAAGAGTGAACTAATAGCAAAACAAATTCACTCAGTGCCTCTGAATTTTGTCTGCTCCTACACAGAACAAACACCTGCTTCGAGGTAAGACAGCTCGCTCTGTTATCACATCTTTAATGTTTATTGCCGGTTTAATGAGCAGCACAACAGTTTGTGATTTTGTATCATCAATGCTTTGCTAATCAGTTTGCAAGCAGCCGTCTCTACTTAGTTTCAGTGCGTGGATTGCAGCTGCCAGTTAGTATAATTCAGGTTTTATGTAGGTGTGAAACTAATGGATTTGGATGGAAAATCCAGCATTTGTTTGGATTTATCAGTAACAGATGTATGGTGATTGATTCAGTGGTGTGCACTGCGCGAGGCTGCTTCTGCTTTGATGTTTCCTTGCAGCTGATTAAATCCTGTATTGACATTCAGGTGCTTGAGCGAAGCTTTGCCTGTATAAAATCACAGAAATAACTCAATGTTACTGTATATGAACTTTGTGTTATAATGATATGATAAAATTGTGTTTTCAAAAAAAACCCTGTTGTCAGTTTGATGTTTCCAAGTAAATTGTGATATAAGCATATGAAAAAAACTTCATCCACAGAAAGCAGAAGTGTTTTAAATAGTGAGAGTTTAGCAAAAAGACAGGTGTTTGGGAAGTACTGAGCATTTGACTGGATAAATTAGACTTGGATTATACTGCATGAGTTGTGTGAGAGTTTGTAAATGGATGTTTTGATAAACTTTTGCAGTTGTTAAACGTGGCCCCTGAGTACTCCAATTCATCAAGTATTTTCTCTGTTTTTGGATTCTTTATTCACTGTGGGCATGCAAGAAAAACTAAGTTTTCTTCATGAATTCAGGGTTTTATATGTGTACAGAGTTCTGTCTGATGTAATGCTTGCTGTCGCAGTAAAGCACAGTTCATTGCATATTTTTACACACTGCTATATCAGGCATACACTTGTGTTGGTTTTTTTATGTAACCGGTGTTGTATGTGATTTTTTTTTATGACACTTGAGCATGTAACGCCACTGAGCAGCAATTTGTGTGAGGTTTAGGTTATATCTTAATCAATATTGTGCTATTAAAATACAAAATGACATGGACTATGTTTGCATTTTTTTTACACAGTAGACTCCCTAGCATCTAAAAACACATTTTCTCAGGCACTGTAAGGTTACTTTGGTATTGATACACCAATTATTTTTTCATGGCATTTCAGGCCCTGAGGTACATTTTGTACATGTTAAGAATTATATGCCTCATTTCACGGTTCAAATGCATTTAAACGCAGCATATGAACCTTGAGGGCCTACAGTTTAGTAGGATAACTTGTTTGTTTGCTAAAGTGTAACACCAGTTGAAGCATTTCCCAAAAGCACATTTCAATAAAAATAACATTTCAAAAATAGCAATAATAATGCAAACAATGTTGCTTATCTGTAAAGTGTCATCTCAGAAATTCTAGCTTTGATGAAACACAATATAAATAAAAGATTGATTGTTTTCCCTGCGCTTTTTAAATGTTGTTTCATATGCCAGTTTGCTTAAATGATGTCATGATGCCAACTGTTTAAATGAAGAAATCCTGCCAGGAGAAAATATTGTCAAATGTTCAGTTTTACGAGCCAATAAAACCAAAGTATGTTTAATTAGAAAAGTAGGAGAAACTGTGAGTGACCTAATGTAACTGTGTTTATACAGAGATCAAGTTTAAAGTGCTTGAAATTAGGGTTAACACAAGTTTGGAAAAAGGTTTTCACAATTGATAAATAAAAGAAGCGCTGGGGTGCCCATTAGCTCACCTAGTAGAGCAGGCGCCCATGCACCAAGGCCCTGTCCTTGCAGCAGGGGGCCTTGGGCTCGACTCAAACCCACAGCCCCCTGCTGTATGTCATTCCCCCTACTCTTTCCTCCCTTCACGCCAACAACTGTCCCATCAATTAAAGGAAAAAAAGCCCCAGAAACATCTTTGAAATAAATAAAAGAAGTACAGGAAAAGAACTGTCCAACAATCAATCAAGTAAAAAAGGGTTAAATACTTGCCTGGGTCCAGACCTTTGGATCCGTCCGATCCACTGAGTTTGAGTTCATTTATTTGTCTGGCATTGTGACATGAAACCGCAGTTTCTTAGATAAAATTAAAAACAACCAGCTATTGCTGTTGTAAGGCTGTTGACAAGCACTCAAATTTCTGTACGCCAGAGCAGACATTCCACATGATGTGTGACCTGCTGCGACCTTACATTGCTTGTTGTTGTTTTCCTCCATGCTTTTAACCCATGGCTTGACTATTTCTTCCACTTGTAACTCCACAGGCGTTGCTCAGCAATGAGCGTCTCCCCAGATCTACGTCGTTGTTGTTGTTGTTTGTGTCGCGCTGCGAGTGACGCAGAAGCCACTTGGAAATCCTATTTGAGTGACTGAGATGTTCAGATTGAAAGGGATCTGTAAAAATCCAATCAGATTCAGATCGCATTTGAATCCACCTTTGTATCTGGTTTGAATCAGATTAGTTTTTTCGCTGTCCAGACTGTCGGAAAAACAAGCTAGATACAACCTGGATTTGCTAAAAATCCGATTTGGAGTGGTAATATGAACAAGGCTTTAGAGTCACCAATTAACCTGCATGTCTTTAGACTGCGGGAG
Organism: Chaetodon striatus; assembly: GCA_029783705.1. Taxonomy (NCBI): domain Eukaryota; kingdom Metazoa; phylum Chordata; class Actinopteri; order Chaetodontiformes; family Chaetodontidae; genus Chaetodon; species Chaetodon striatus. Next base: position 21,707,340 of record JAPZEB010000010.1, read on the forward strand.
GAAGCTGGAGTACACAGAGAAAACCCACGCTGACGCGGGGAGAGCATGCAAACTCCGCACAGAGGGGCACCCCCACCCTGAGGTTTGAAGCCACCCACCTTGGGTTTGAACTAAGAACCCTCTTGCTGTGAGTTGACAATGCTAACCACTGCACCACCATGCCACTGTGACAAAACCAATGAGTAGAGAGAGAAAAAAAAAGGTAGACGCTGCTATCGAGGCTGTTCTTATTCTACATGTCTTCTCAATGCTGCCCAACATGGTGGTTTGTTATATTTTGCTCTGCTCCGCTCTTAAATCCCCAGCAGAACAGGTAAATTGGTGTGGTTACGCATCAGTGTAGCTTTAAAATGACATAAGATTCAGTGGGATACATTGGTTGGTTAGAGGCTGGTTAGGGAAAATTGAATCCCCCTCCCCCACAGAAATCAGTTGGAGTGGATGCAATGTCAGCCTGAAGAAACAGACTGTAACAAGTTGACAATTCTGTCTGATATCAGGCAAGATAAAAACAGGATAAAGCAGAGGCAAAGGATGGATTAAAATAGATGACATGTGTTCACATTCTGTTTCACAGTGGGTGTCCCAGGCATTTCACCCTCTGGCAGTGGTCCACATCTTAGTGTCACATGAGAGTCATTACGTGGCGGTCATTGGAGAGTCATTGGAGTCACATGAATTAAGGTGTGAAACGTCCGTGAAGAACATGTCAGGATGACTCTGTTAGTAGCTACTGATTGGTGTCACAGTTGGTCATTCTGTTCAGGGATGGTTGTTGTAAATTGACAGATAGCCCAATTCTCTTCCTTCTCAAACTATTCATCTTCACTTGCTGAAAGGTAATGTTGCCGATCGCAAAGTCGCATGTCCTCCTCTTGATACTGGTAGACTGCTGAATCTTACCCTGAAGAGGTTATAAACTTATTCAACTGTTGTTCTGTCCTCTTTGTGTCTGGGTCCAAGCATTCCCTGTTGCATTGAGTGTGAATGGTGTAACTATGGAAAAGGTTTTGAAGATGGAGGAAAGCTGATTTTGTTACAGTGTTAATATGAATCTTATAATGACCATTGTACTCCATCTTGATGAAGGTAGATCTTCTCATGTTGGTCTGGTATGATAAAATAATTGAGCTTCTGGTATGATAAATATCTACAGCCCCTGACCAGTCCTGCACCCTCTGGATCATTCTGGGTTTTCCCCACATAGTGGTGCTGCAGTCTCCCTGTATACCCAAGCAAATTACATTAGGCCCAGGACCATCACCAGGAGTCAGGGAGCTTTTTTTTACACAGAGATCGCGCTACAGGGCCGCTACGATGTCCTGTCTTAATGCCTCCTTTGCATTTTACACAGAACCAAAAGAAGTGTGACAGGCATGACATGTTACACATCAGCATTTGCCTCAAGCACGTCATATAACATATGCTTTGGCAACGCTTTCTAAACAGCAACAATGGCATTAACATGTCAACAACAATCATTTACCATCTCTGTTAAATGGCGGCTGATATGGTCCTTTGCTTTGCTCGGAGGGTAAAGAGCTCCTGGACCTCAATGTTTTCCCAGTTTGTGGACATTTACAGCCGTTGTTTCCTGTCTTTGAGTTAGCCGCTAATCGCTAACAGCTACTTTTTCGAATCTCAGGCACTGGGTTGCACGCATAATATGTCGTTAAAACGTCACACCTGTGCCACCCATGAACTCATCCCACTGTTGCGCTGTTACTACCTCCTGTGGTGGATAAAAGGTGAGACCACTCTGTCCCCCCATTACACGATATTACCTGACATACACAACGGCTCAGCAGCATAACAGTGGGATACTCCCGCTTTGAACGGCAGTGTAAAAGGGGCTAAAGGGTAAAGATGACCCTAGTGCAAGGCCCAGGGGTGGTGCACACTAGGGTGTATGGTTGACCATTACATGGGTTCAGGTAAAACAATGACAATATGACTTATATGTATTTACATGATAAATAAATTTGTTCTCAAAACACGTTTCGACTTTTCATCTGATACTCCACCCCCTGCAGTTATTGTGAATATGGTCTTACACAGCACCTTTTTAATCTTCCAACTACTCAAAGCACTTTACACCACAGAGTCAGAGTCACATACTGGTTGCCCAGGTTACCATACAAGGTGCTACTGCTACTCAGAAACCATTCACACGCACACTGATGGAACAGCCCTAGGGAGTAATTTGGGCTACATGCTCAACATGCAGATGGGAGATGCTGGGGATCGAAACCACTGATCTTGCTATTAGGACCCGTTCTACCTCCTGAGCCACAGCTGCCCTGGTTTCAGTGGTCGAGTTTCAACCCAGTTGAACATGACAAAGGTGAGGAGCCAGCAGACTAGCAAATAAAGCCTGTAGGGGGCGCAGGGCCCAGTTTTAAAGCAAGCGTGAAGGTAGTGGTATAATATGAAACACGGTATTCATTGGTATCAACAATGTTATCCTTTCTTGTTGGGAGGGGGCTAAATACAGCTCCAAAGTTAGGCTCCGTTTTGGCAGGAGAAAAAGCTACATTGCCATTTTACAATATTTCTCCATAGTGGGGTCCCTAAACAGTATTGGTATACAAGTTTGAGAATAAGTGGAAAACTGAGACTCTTGTGGATTCAATGAGCCCGACTGTATTCATGTGTGATGGTGTTAGTCCCCATAGCAGCCATTTAATTGTGGTGAGACCATTTTAAATTGCCTATGTTGGTATTAGAGCTTATGGGTGATGGTGGTGCCAGAGTGGGTGCAGATGAGGAGGCCAGTATTGTTTCCCTGTCCATAATTCCTAATGGCCGACCAGGGTCACAGTCCCCATTTATTCCTATTACAGCTGTAAAACCACATAAAGTATCAGGATCTGCACCAAGAGCACTTTATGTATAACAAACTGCTTTTGGATGTGAAAGCAACCTCGAGTAAATATTCATTGACATTTACCTTTAATTTGTTACTGGGTTTTCAACAGTAGATGGCAGTGTTACATCATGTCTGCACAGTATCCTCACAGTGCAGTGTAACACTGTAAATCCAACAGGCCACAGCAGCATCTATACATGTTGGTCTTTATAATTAAAGTGTGTGTTGTGGAGGACTGTGATTATGGATTACACTCTGTGAAATCCTTTGTTTTATTATGTCCACTCTGTAATCCCTGTTTACCTCGCTGTTTCATGTACCTCTCAAGGGCTGCTGGGACGAGGGAATGTACCTTGTGGTTAAATTAACTGGGGAAAGAAAGTGACATTTTACTGCTGTAAAAAATTATATCAGCATAGCAGTTACACAAGTCTCGCGCTCGTGGATGTCGTGCTTCCAGCAGGTGTCACTGAAACCTCAGCACAGCTCTCACTGCAGTCTCCACCATACCTCTGTGTCCGTGCCTTTATCATTGTCCATTATCACCGCTCCACATCGCTTCTGTCATCATCATGATCATCATACTTCTACAAATCATGTAGGAATGTGTCAGGATGGCGTACGTACATCATTTACATATGGTGTGAAAATAGCAGCATTACTGAGGTGACATAAAGTGCCAGTAGGTAGTGCTTGTCATTATAAATTTCACAATTTAAAATGATCACAGAGGACCACATGCAGTGCCGAGGCTGTGTTGCAGCTGTCTTAAGTTGTTTTGTTTAAGGCTATGACTAAACATTATTTTCATAACCAATTCATCTGACGGTCTCTGTCAATAAAATGAGGCAAGATACTGAAAAATGTTGCTTTTTCCAGAGGCACAAGAAGACTTGCCTGCGTTCAATCCTTTGAATTCGCCCACTCTATTGAGTTTGAGTTGACCGATTCATCTGGCATCCTGACATGAAACAGCGGTTTTTCGGTCAAAGTAAAAAAACGACCAACAAGCGCTGCAGGTGGACTCAATAAGTCAATCAGTGCCACTGGCGGGACTGACTGTATTGTCAAGCTGTTATCAAGCAGTGCACCAGAACCAACAAGGAGTAAGAACAACAACGGCGAGCATGATAGACAAGATAGATGCTGTTATCTTGGCTGCTCTAAATCAATGTCTTCTCAATATTACCCGACATTGTGGTTTGTTTTATTTCACTCTGCTTGACTCTCACAGCAACAATAAATCAAATATGTTTGGCTGTGCATTATAGTGGACTTAAAAGGACTCAGGCAGAAACATTGGTCTCTAGTGATTGGTTAAGGAAAATCAGACCCTCCTCACCCCCTCAGTTAGGGTGGACGCTATGTCAGATTGAAGATGGAAATAACCACTCATTACAACCAAGGTCTGCAGAGGACCATCTCAGAATGAACAACACGTTGAACCTTGAAGCAGATGGGCTACAGCAGCAGAAGACCACACCAGGTGCCACTCCTGTCAGC
>JAPZEB010000010.1:21734501-21744794 GCA_029783705.1 Chaetodon striatus
ATGCAGCATGACAATGAGTTATGAGTGGCAGTAGCTGGTAAAGTGAATGTAGCACAAACTGGGGTCCCTCGTTCAAACACACACATATTAGTAATACACATGCACACACACACATCTACAGAAGAATAATGCTCCAGGACAAACCCTCTACCCCTCAAAGATATACATGACCAATGACTATACACACAACCCCTCCAAACCTACTGAAAATGATACTGATATACAGCTCATATAGGATTCACAACAGCGCCTATGTTACGTTTATTCACACTGTGTATATATAATGAGGACACGCTCAAAGTACATGCATCTGTAAAACGCTCACGCACCCGCTTGTTCTGCTTACGCCAACACTCACACTGCTGCTCATTGTTCCTGCAAAGGGTTGGGTACCGACCAAATTACTTCAGCACTACCCAGTATCAATTAACATTAACTCAATGGGTGCCAAATTTGGTACCTTACAGCGCATTTATCTGAGAGGGTAACTAGAGTTTACAGAGACAGAGAGAGAGACTACGTCATCACTGCAGCTGTTCAGGTCATAGTGAGTCAGAGGAATGGCAAGATGAAGTGTGGTAACACCTTTCAAAACCTCATGTAGACAACGCTTGCTGAAATATTTGTAATGCAAAATGAAACAAGCAGAACTGACCCTTCGCTAAGCCCCGCCTCTTTGTGATGGTCCATCAAGCTGTCAGAGTAAGCACGGAGCCCACACTGTAACTAACTGCACTCCCTGAAGAAATACTATCATACTTCTGAAAAATGAAAGTGTTTCCAGAGAGAAGCAGACAGAGGGGTCTACAGTCTGTGTTTGAAGGATATATCCAGGATGACAAACTCAGTCCATCATATTGTGAATGGTGTTTGGCTTCCCCCTGTGCCACCAGCTAGCTAGCTAACCCTACACTTTTCAGGGTTTGATTTTAGTTTTGGTACAGGGAAGAAACATAAATCTTTTTCCAACCTCTCCCAAGTAACGAGTATCATTAATACACGACGTGCCAATGCTACGCTATGATTGGCCAGTCTGCATTCAAGGGGCGGGACTTAGCAAAGGGTCAATTAATGGTGTTATGGTTATGTTTGGGTACAACAGCACTTGGCCCAATGGGCCACAACTGGCCCATCCCAAATGACTGGGAGAACATTCAAGAGTGCTTCAACTTTTATTTTTAATAATTAAATTAACAGGGCCTCGGTGGCTTAGTGGACAGAGCAGGTGCCCCATGTACATCATCCCCTCTCTCTCTACCCCTTCACACAACACTGTCCTATCCATTAAAGGCAGAAAATCCCACAAAAAATAATCTTGTCAAAGCTGGACCAATCACACAGGCCTCCTGACTTGTCAATAGTCAAATACATCTTGCTCTACCATGGCTGTAAGGACACTTGAGCCTACTGGTCTTCTAAATTGGGTGCATATGTTTTACTCCAGGGACTGCTCCAGGGGTGAAAACTGAACAGAGAAAGGTGGGGACACTTTCATTTAGTATGCAGCAACCTACCAAAAACAGGCATACCTGACATTGTGTGCAGGAAGAAGAGAAATTATTGTAATGTCCAAACAATCCTTGAACCCATACGCTATCAGTCTGAAGACGATATAGCCTCTGGGGGCAAGGGCCAATATTTCAGAGGTTCTGGTGTGGCCAGCAAATATCTGGGCCAAGACTTCCTCTTCCATGGTCATTGTTTGCAGTTCAATTAACAACTTGAAACATTTCCAGATTGCAGAAAGTTTAGAAAAAACCCATATTATTGTCAGAGATAGCCGATGGGTTCAGAGACTGCAGGTCAGCCAATGCGTTCCGCCTCCTTTACTCTCCCTACAGACTGTTTACCTGCATGCAACCAAAGCCTGCTCAAATGTGACAGGTCAATACTATTTAGACTACAAAAACTACTACAACACTTAGCTGTTTAGAACTAACATAAGCACGTCTATTAAAGAGTTAATCAGTCATTTCTGTTTTATCTACCAATCGCAGTATTAACAGTGTTCTTGTAACTGCTGTAATTAAAAGGCCAATCCAAAATGACTTTGGCCCATCCAAAATTGAAATCCTAGCGCCATGCCTGAGGCAAAAACTGTGTTCTTGGTCAGATATTGGGAAAAAGTCTATGCTGACCTGAAGCACAACATATATAATGCAGGATGTGGGCCCATGTTCCTGGTGTCAGAACTCCAACATTCTCCCCACCACTTACAGAATATCACATTTTCTGGAGTGACACAAAGATTATAAGTGAATTCAGTCTATGCAGCAAAGACATCCATCCATACAGAAATAAACTGCCCGAACATACTGTATCGTCCTTACTTATACACACAGATTAGTCACATTTAGTCTCCCAGAAATATATTCACATAAAGTCTCGACAACTCACTGAACAATCTCAATCTGTCTGTGGCCTTTCTCACAGCATCAGGAATGCATGAGGGAAGGGCGGCCATAAATATCCAAGATAGCCCATTCACATTCTCACTCAATACACTCTCCAGTCATTCAGGCTGATGGTAATCAAACTAAGAAGTCGGTGCTATGACAATATCGTCCTGACCTCAGACCCGTCTCTCACAGCCACGGGCATAAAATCATACTTCTTCGTTAGCTGCGCCGCCGTGTACAGCCTTGATATCTTGGCTGTCTATCCACAAGAAAGAAGAGAAATGTATGAGACAGGCTCTTTTATGTTTTACATCACTGACATCAGGCTACAAGAACAAAGAGGAGTTTCCAGTGGGAGTCTTTAATCTGGTTAGTTTTTATTCAACCACTGTAACCCTTATTTATTCAGGTGGGTCCTTCGGAGGTCAAGTATTTCTATTCCAGCTGAGGTCTGTCTTGAGACCTTTTACCTGTAGCATGTTAAATAACAGATGAAGAATAAATTAAAAAGATTTTTATCATTAACTTTAACAAGCTATTATTATAAAATTGCATAACTTATTGAGATATATATGTAAAAATCATTTTTACATGTGAATATTAGACTTGAAATGCAAATTATTACATTTTACATGTTAGAAATGCACATGTAGCCTTGTGCCTTGTGATTAACATGTACCTGTTGTTACCTGCTCACCCTTTTCCCCCTTTCAGGGCAGTGGCCTTGCGGGTTACCTGTGAGTGTGTCATGGTGAAGGCCATATGAAGCAACGAGTGATGATAGCAGCAGAATTAAGTGTCTAGATAAGCTCAGAGCTGCTGTTAAACCTCATGAGAAGACCATGTTTGTTGTTTCATGTGAAGACTGCATTGTTGGTGAACAGCACCTGAACGCCTCGCCATCCTTCCTTCTGCAGAGTGGTTCGGACTGCTAGAAGCTAGTTAGCAGCTAATAACAAGCCAAGTTAAATTAATGTTAATAAGCCAGCGTATTCACACTGTTTTAGTTAAGTGTGTTGGCACGATAAAATTACTTAATTTGTGTAAAGCTTACGGCAATGTCATTAATTTTGTAGGTGTTTGGTTATGAACCAAAGAATTGGACTAATATTTATAACTAAATACAGTTTAATCTGACGATTGTGCAGAATGAAAAGTAAGGCGATCACCAAAGCTCAGAGGGGCCGTGGATGTCTGCGCTGAAATGCATGTTCTGAACCGCAAATAACATGCAGGTGAGATTTTATGGATTCATCCTCTGGGGAACATGCATACGTGCACCAAATTTTCATCATGTAGATTGAAACATTTTCTGAGATAAGTCAAAATGTCTGTTAATGATGCTTGAGCAAATGTCAGAGGCTCATTAAAGTCTTAAGAGTTAATCCTCTGCACAGCATGAACCTCGGGATGAAGTTTCATAGCAGTCCTCCTCATCTCTTGCACGGTGAACTGTGGCAACAAATGGAGGAAAACTCAAACGCAGACAAGTACACACCAGATTGGCATCAGGATGGCAACTAAAACAAACAAATCCAAGAGGGGCACGACAGGTGAGCAGGTCAGGAACAGTCAACAAAGAGGCAGCAGGAACACATCAGGTACAGGTTCAGGTTAGAGCTCAGGTACGATAAACATTTTAGTCCAACTGAAATCATAGAAAATCGAATTCCTCAAAGTGGGACTGACACACCCAGAAAACGTGATTGGGAGTCGAATTCCTCCTGCATGCACAGTTTCCACCCTGGGCTTTGACCCCAAGATCGAACAGCATTAAATGCATAACAGAAGAAGAAGCCGGTAACAGCATGGTGAAATCTACATCCAGAGCCGTTCATTTTTGGACAGATAAGAAACCACAGTTCATGCTGTGTCTGCTGAAAGAGTTAAATATTTAAAAGACAAGGAAAACACGGAATGGCGACCTCTTCAAAAAAGTTGTGGAGCAGCTGGACGACCGGTGATTGATTAGTTTGTGACGTAATAGGTCAACCGGAAAAAGGTCCAATACTAACAAGCTGTAAGGGGGCACATCGCCACCTACTGAAGTGGAGTCGGACATACTTTGGACAATTAATCGATTCCCCTCTCGACTGTAGTCCAATAAGTGGCTCAGTCGAGCGTTAACCATAGCCTGACTTAGCTGTGCATGTAAACACACTGAGTGTGACAGTTAAGATATTTCTGTAGAAAAAAAGCAAAAATGACATCCCTATAATGGCCTCATTCACTTGTATGTGCATAAAAATGTTGCAACTCAGTGTGTTTGCAAACTCACAGTCAGATTCATGACATATGAGCACCAGCTGATTTTGCTCTTACCAGTTTGTATACACTGGTGAATCAGAATCATTCTACACTGACAGGTACACGCCCGCTGTTGCGTACTGCAACACCTCCAATGCTGTTTGCCCAGACACGTATCATGGAAAAGTGGTCAAGCTGTTTCTACACACATATTGTAACCCTGATACACACCAGTGTCGGACAGTCAGTGAGTATCTGTGAAGGTGTCCACAGTTGGAAACAGCCGATAAGCCCCCCGTTGGTCACTCTCTTCTAACATGTTCAAACATGTCGGTCTCTTATGCCCTGTCTCCTGAAGGCACGGACTGTAACATCTACCAGTAAGGTAAGATATGTCATCTTAACACCTGCAGAATCCAGATCAGAATCTTTTATATACTCTCCATGCCTGTAAATAGTCTACCACCTAATTAGTTGGCTGCAAATGAACACATGCACAGTTTCTGTAAAATAAAAACTGGGAAACATTGTTTTTATCACTGAATTTTTTAAATTACTAGTTGAATTGAGGAGTACAGGGAGTCGGTTTCATAGTTATTTATTACATTCGGCCAATGCATTAGTAAAATAATGGATTTAAAAATTGTCTATCAAAGCTCTTTTAAATAATTACAGGTTTAATATGTTATGCATTTAGTTAAAAGGCATGTGTTTACATTTTCTAAGACAGCCAGGCCTTAATCGTGTGTGTGTACATATGGTCTGAGGGAGTTCTAAATTTGTTTGCAGAGCAGGAACAAATTCAGGTAAGAAAATATTGATGAATCCCAGATTTCTATTAAAACATATGCACGGTTGAAGCACCGATCTGTGGACGCACTGTTTGCGAATGAGGCCCACTGGTACTGAGTCAGACTTCATGAATGTTTGGACATAATTTCATAGAAATCCATCCAATAGTTAGAGATGATGTTTGAGTTTGGACTAAAGTGGTGAATCAATAGATAAATAGCTAGAGAAACAGTACAGTGGCACATCTCTCAACGACACATTTAATTAAAGCATTGACTAAAGAAATCGAAGACCCTCTCCAAGTTGATTGTGAAGCTAAGGTGCCGTTGACTCACGGGACGCGAGGCAGTGTTGGCAGCTATGCCAGTTTGGTTTTCTGTTTCCCTCTGCAGGAGTACAAGCTGATATTGGCAGCGTGGATCGGTCTCTGTTTCGGTGCCATTACTATTTTTACCCTCCATCGGTTAAAGCTCCTTCTCTCTCCAGTGGTTCCTGAGGATAACGGCTTCTATCCCCATTTTGCAGCTGGTAGCATCTGCATACAAAACCTCTGTAGTAACATCGCACCTGCTCACCCTGCCAAAATACACACTAACTATTAGCAATAAAGTTTACTTTTACAGTGGCCTCCCTGTGCTGTGATTTAATTTATGTGCTGCTGAATAAATCATTCAAACTTGTTTCCCCAGTGTTGAGATTTTGGAGGTCTTTCTGAGTCTCTGTCTTTGTCCCACTGGTCTGATTCTTTGTGCTGCTGAGAACAGTACTCTTTGATCCACCATAATCTTTACTGTCTTTTGCTGTTTAAACTTTACCTCTTCCATTGATCCATCACCCACCCTTCTCTCTTCCCCACCCACCCTCCTGTCTCTCCATCCCTCCAGCTGCCTTCATTCATACTCTGCCTGCTCCCTCCTGCTCCCTCCTGCTCCCTCCTGCTCCCTCTCCTGCTCCCTCCTGCTCCCTTCCTCCCGGTGTTGTAGAACCTAAAAGCAAAGTTGGGTTAACACTGAACTAAACTTAGTGAGTGTGATTTTTGAGACAATCACAAAAAATGTACTCGCACAGTCAATCGTAAATCTTTAAAGTAGCCTGCATTAAAATCCTTACACTCCAACTTTTCAGTCTCAAGCTGACTGATTGTAAATCATGTATCCACAGATTTCTTCTTCTTGTAGCGGAGGGGGCACAGTAGCACTCACTTCCTACAGACAGTTTGAAATTTTGTCACCTAGCATTTACATCTCTGCAGTCTTTACAAGCTACAACATTCCCTTTGTTTTATTCGTAAATAACTAGTTTGAAACTAGCAAGTAGTTACTGAGAACTTAAAAAGGACTTAACTCACAAACTACCGATAGCTGTTGTAACCAAATCCTGATGATTAGCCCTGATACAAGATGTTAAGTGAATCTTTGGATGTGTCAGTTATAATGATGACTGATTCATATGTTGTATCATGTTGTGTCATTGAGCCCAGCGTAGGCCAAAGATTCACAACGAGACAAAACCGTTCTTGAACATTGCAGAGAAAAGTTGCAGTGGTGTGAACTGGCTGGTCTGAGCTCGACTGGAGTTGGCTGATGGTGTCACCTGAGACTCAGCTGGTCAAATCACTGGCAGCTGGTTTTAGAATGTAAAGTATGTCATCTGATTCAACAGCCAGTCAGCTTGAAGTCAAGTTTGCTGGTCAAGTCAAAATGACCACGGACGGCGTGTTCTCTGTCCCTGCCGAGCCCTCTGTTTTTGTCCTCACGGTGTGCCAGTGTCGAAAGGTGGGTCACTGCTGCTGCTTGTTGTATGTGCTTATGGAATACAGTCCATCTGTCTGTTTTGTTTCTGTTTTTTGCCGTCTCATCACTACTGCAACTGAAGCTAGTATCTCACTGTCACTATTCTCATTCATATTTTCAGAAGCTACGAATTATATTCAACCCCAAAATAAGCTTTAAAAGCTGGAAATAAGGACAGAAGGACAGAGAGTTGTTGCATAGAGATGATACACCATCTCATTGGGTTGCATTCGAGCGAATCGGCAGGTTTTTCCAACGTTGCAGAACAGCACATTGCAAGTAGCTGCCTGTTTCAACTCATCTCGTCACAGAAGAAGTGCTCAAGATTGTCAAGGCCAATTCAAGGGAGAGAATGTACAGTAATAAACTGGGAAAAAAAGGAAAACAGTTTTTCTTGCTGCAGCATCTTGACACTGCTGGTGTGTGGACTGAAATAAAATGGCATACATATCGTCAGTGCAACAGGTACAGTGCACCGGGGTACAGATGCTGTCAGGGGCCCATGTAGAAAAGCTATTTTTTGATGCTTGGAGAAATCAGGCTGTGGTGATTTAAGCCCAGGGCAGGCTGTTAGATCAGTGTTAAAAAATCTGTTGCTTCGGCTGCTATTCGTGGTGCTGATCAAAGCCTGCTTTACAGGATGGGAGAGACACCCTTCAGTTCAATAACAGGGGTGGCTGTTTTGACATGCTCCTTTTAGTAGCGGTGTAATTTGGCTTACTTCGCCCGCAGGAGTGCGGAGGAGCGCAGGGGGGCTCTGAACCTGGATCGCCAGGCTTCCTGTCGGACCAGCACACATTCTGTTGCTGCCGTTACGCAGGCAAGACCCAGAGCTGCCACTGGCCACCAGCCTGCTGTGAGAATAGAGCACATGTGCCGGGACTACATCTCCGACAATGATGGACCAGTTCACCCTCTGTTTGTGTGTCTTTGCGTGTGTGTGCACGAGCACACGCTTGTGTTTGCAGCGAGGCAAGAGCCCAAGAAAAAGTATCTGCACTGGGGTCAATCACAATAATGTTACGCTGATGTTTCCATTGAAAAGAACAGGTGGGGGTGTTGTGACACACACCATGACACTGCCTATCTGTGTTGCTTTTAAGATACAAACCATTTAGTCTCTATTCATGTTTATCACGGAGCCTTTATTCTGTGTCTTTATGCTTTTACAGCATTCCCTGCCCCTCGATACTGTTAAATGTCAGACATCACCTGAATGCCATAAAAATAATCTCGCCCTGTGCAATTTAAAAAAATCTGCTTTATGTACAATGTACACCAGTGTGATATTGATGCCTCTTTCCTTACCTGCTGTTCTTTTCTTGGACAGAAATTAATGTAAGCCTGGGAGGTGTTACAAGCCACAGTGTGTCCAGTACCCAAGAACACACATGCACACACACACACATACACACAGTAGCACTCTCCCACATGTTTACACCACATATCTGTGACCTCTGACCTCTGGGTTCTGAATCTCTGGCTGATCCATATGTCACCTGTCCCCACGGCAACAACCTCTTCATCTGTCTTTGCTCTCTCCTGTCACACTACCCGGAGTAAGAAACACAAACACACACTTCTACAAACCACCTCCACATCCTACCACCATCTGATACAGTAGCACCCTCCCTCTGACTCCTCGCTGGAGTAAACATACCCCCCCACACACACACACTCATAGCGGCGATGTACTCATGAATATTAATCAAAGCTGCAGCCAGCGCCCAGAGGGGAGACTCATTTTGTGGACTGCAGGGATTGGCCACTTCATCTTCAGGAACACTCGGTTTGTTTAGGTTTCGCTGTGGATGTTTCTTTTTCCCTCTGGTGATGAACTTGCTTTACATGAAAGGTTCACTGCAGTGCGTGGATGTGAATGTTTGTTGTCCATTAGAGTGTATTTGTTTATAACACTAAAATGTGCATAGGACCAAAGTATACATGTATGCATATGTGCAGTGCAGTGTCTGTCCTCATGTGTGCGCCTGCAGGTTGGCTGTGGTTACATATGTGTTTACTGTAAAGAATAAAATAAAAGCTAGCATTTATAATAATGGCAGAGTTTAAAAAAAAAGGGGTGAAACTACTACAACGGCTCACAGCACTAATTCCCTCAGTACAACAGAGTCATCTCATGAGGCAATCCCACGGACCAAGTGACCATGACTCAGCTGTCACTCTGTCAGAGAGATGCAGCTGTGCAGTACTGTGTGTAGCCCACTAACTGTGCAAGTACATGAAAGGAGAGGATGCTGCAAACGCAATCGGGATGCACTCAGACAGCGCAGTCTTGTGCAGACTCTCATTTGATTAAAAAAATCTGACATCAGCCTCTCAAAATATGAGAAACCTGAGGTGTAACTAGCCCACGTATCCTCATACAGTGGTTCGTATGATAAACACTGCTAAAAAAAATTAAGGGAACACTTAATCATCACAGTATAACACCAAGTCAGTAAAATTCAGGGATATCAATCTGTCCGTGTAGGAAGCACAAGTGATTGTGAGTCAGTTTCACCTGATGATTTTGGTTTCCACTGACCATTTTACTTCATTTTGTTCCCAACAAATTATACAATGTACACCAGTAAAGATTTTAAACTTGAATAATTCGTTCATCAAGATTTGATGTGTTCTTTTAATTTTTTGAGCAGTGTATAAAAAGTTCGCACCCCACAGATGCTGTAATCATGTTACGTACCTAATGTAAAGTAACGCTGGTTAGGTTTAGGAAAAGAAACATGGTAATGACGTCCGCTAAAATAACTGAAAGTTCACTTGGTTTCAACACAAACACTAGTCTCCTGAGGGAAAGTCCTGTGTTTGTTTGATCCTTCCAGCACCCTTAAACTGCCTCCTTGTGCAAACATTCACTCTTTATACCACTTACTTCCTTACTCCTAGCAACATATTGGTCATGTGATTGCAGCCTTCTTGATTACATGGGTTATACATAAATTCTGGTGCATTACTTTTCATAGGAATATGTATGAACGGTGCATGAGAACAGCCTGAACCAGCATGCATAGCACAGTGCTCAGTTACATACTGTACAGCAG
>JAPZEB010000010.1:21749143-21763366 GCA_029783705.1 Chaetodon striatus
AACCTTTACAAGTGTAGAGTTGGATGCTACATTTTGTCAAAGCATATAAGAGTATTAAAAACTTGAAAATAGCCCTCTATATTAAATTTAGAACAGATAAAAAATGTGTGAATAATTTGAGATTAATTGCGAGTTAACTATGGCCAATCATGTGATTAATCGTGATTAAATATTTTAATCGATTGACAGCCCTGGTCTAAATGGTTAAAAAGTAGATTAAAATAATGGATACACATTTCAAATATTTAGCTAAGTAAAAGTAATGGGTAAATGGCAGGAAGAGTTCACTAAAAGTAATGAATATACAGTTAAAAAAATTTAGCTAAAAGCACTGTAATGGCTAAGTGGCTGAACTAGCTAGACGTCCAGCTTCTGCCACCAGTAGCCTATAGTACAAATACAAACTTGACCAAAGTAACCTAAAAATAGACAGTTAAATTGTATGAAAAAATACTGCAACAATATTGAAACTTAAATAGTTTGAAAAATATTTTGAATGTTAAAAAAAATTGAACCTGATGGGTGGTGTTGATGAAATGGTTCATCTGATATGAGTGCTGGGTTCATCTTAAAGAAAGGCTGGCCACTGCACCAAAGGACGAGATGCCACATTCCCCTGAGATCACTGCTCTACAGTCAGTTTTAAAGCCTCCCACAAAGGCATATTTAACATGGATTATGGATGCCCAGTTACACAAAATTTGAAGTTGTCTAGTCAGTAATCAAAATTATAATACCTGTGCAGAAGCATTAAAATGAGCCAGAATATCAGAGCATATGTTAGTTTATGATAAATATACACTGCAGGATTATGCTGCCTCTGTGAATCATCGTCACTCAGGTCAGGCAGGAGCCCAGCTCTTATACCTCAGCACCGAGATCAAGAGAGAGCTGTTGAATTTGTGCCCTTCATCCTCATGTTTGAGGAAAGCTGATTTTGGAGCCTTTTTATAAAACTATTATCAGCAGAATGCACACAGGTATAGCCAATGTCTGGCATGGATATTTTTATATGAAATAAACCCTTAAGAGAAACTGCATATATGTATACACAGCCTAAATGGCTGCTGAAAATATTTACCCAAATGTAATCTTACAGAAAATAAACAACATGGGGGGAAAATACACTTTACTTATTCCTACTGGATAATCCACAGACTGGTCCTGAGACTTTTTCTTTAGTATTTCTAAAGGCTAGTTCAAAGGAAAGGGACTTTAACATTCAGGAAAGTTTTTTCAGTAGCAAATTTCTGCCCACCTTCCTTAGGGTGTCGGCTGTTATCTCTCGGTGGCTGACGTCACAACTTGTGCAAATAAAAACAAAATATCTCTATGTGTGTGTACCTGGAACTGAGGAGAAGATACGGTTTTATGTGGTTTGGTACACTGACCTTTAGGCCCTGTCTACGTGTATACAGGACGGATATTTCCCCCTCTGTTTTAACAGAAAATTCTGTCTGCATGACCTTTAATTTTACAAAATATCTCCATCCACACTAGAATGCAATACTTCCACATTCACCCTTCATTGCAAAGGTAGTAAAGTTTAACATTGCAGACTAAAGTTACCTTTTTCAAAACATCTACTGGAGATCTTCTCACTGCTTATTCCTCTTCGAAGGTGAAGGAGCTCACTCAAACATACGAGTGACGCTCTGGACATGCAAAAGTTTTCCTTCCACTCACAACTGACAATAATCCCAATCTCAAAATTGTCCAATCATCTGCTGGTTCAACCGGGCCTGCTCTAAGATCATAAATATCTTCACTTCCTCATCCTCATACAAGTACTTGATGTGATAGATATGGATAGACGACAAACTTTCATTTCAGCCGGTAGGCAGACTAGAGCAGTTTAAATAGGGCGCTCTGAATGAGATTTGCCCATTGGTTGCATAGAAAGGAATCATGTGATCTATCAGCTGACTCCCTTCCATCAATCAGCTGCTCCATCAATTGATTGGGCTGTTTGAGATCAGCTGATGGAGCTGAACTAACACTGCGCTAAATTTGTATGATAATTTTGCCCTCTGTGCGTTGTACAACCAGTAATGCCAAAAAGTGCCATAATGCAGGATAATTTGACTATTTAGGGACGCTTACAGTTAGTAACTGTTTTCAGTCTGCGCCGTCTTTTTTTAATTCATTCCCCAACACCATCAGGATGAATCCAGTGTTTGTGTTTACCAGCCAATCAAGCTTGATGTAGGCTATGATGAACGTGACTCGTGAGCATGCCTTTCGTTCTGGAGCTTAAGCATTCTCATTAGGGTGAGCTGTGTTCAAGTCAAGTTGTTCTAAATGCACCCATTTAATTGTAATATTTAATTAACTTAACTTTATTAACTTTTAATTAACTTATCTTATGGCCTAAAGTTTTTTCATGTAGAATGTAAACAGACTTTCAGTTGTGCTGTCTCAAGGTTTAATTTTGTAATAGTGGGCTATTACAAAATTAGTCAGACTGATGGACTTATGGAGTCATTCCCCCTTCCACACATCACAGGGCTAACACATCAAAAAGGTTCAAGATTCAAGGTTTGATTTACGAGTACCCAAGGGTAAAGTTGCTGTGCTGATGGCAAATTCAGCATTCCAAAATAAGACAACACAGCAATACAGATTTATAAGACATTTAAACAGGTATCATCTCAATTAAAAACAGTATCACAGCAAAAGAACACCATGACTGTCATAAAAATGCTTCTACATTCACGCATGCACTCACTCAACTCAACTCAAAGCTTTAAGTGCCAAGTGCATCAACTTGTGCTAGCTTTATTCAGTAGTGCAATAGCTGCAGGTAAAAATTTATTTCTATATCTCTTTGTTCTGCACTTAGGGGCCTCAAATTGAAGGCCAGAGCGAAGAAGCTGGAATTCACTATGTAAAGGATGGGAAAAGTCCTGAAGAATAGAGCTAGCCTTACACTGCAGCAGTGAGGAGTAAAGAGCTGATAGGATGTGTTGTGAGTCTCTTATAAGCGTACTAAATATTTGACAGTTTGGGTTAAAGAGTTTGTTTTTCAGAGACAGGTTACCAAACCATGACACAAAGGGGGAAAAATTGATCCAGTTACAGCCTTATAGAAGAGGGTCATCATGGATTTATCAATATGAAAACCAGATATTTTTCGGAGATTAAACAAATGTGCTTTTTTGCACACTGCCTCGCAATGTTTTTTCCAAAGTTTAGTTTAGAGTCTATGAATGTCTTGAGATACTTGTAGGTTCCAACTCAGTCAACAGCCTGGTTTTTAATGACTGTTGTGTCGTAGACTGAAGGATGAGCTCTGGAATTAATGATCCTTTGTCTTCAATATGTTAAGCTCCAAGAAAGACTGGTCACACCACATCACAGAGTGTAGCGCCATTTTCTACAGTGAAAAATAACCAATGAAAGCTTCTAAAGCAAAATCTTTACAACCAGACATGTTCTACCAGAAATATGATCCAAAATCGGGAGAAACTAACAAGACTGGCAACCAAGATTACAGTTTCCCTCACATTAGCATGTAGCTACATGTTGCAGTGACGTAATGTAAACTCTTGCGGCAGTGTGCCTGGAGCAGATAACTGTACAAACAAATGCGTCGTGAGCTGATGTCAGTTTGCAGCCAAAGTAGAAAAAAACAGAGTATTTGTATGGTCTGAAGCCCAAGGTTTTTGCTCACAGGGATACCTTTACATATGTTTACCTATTTATTTGAAAATCTGGCCATGTTTAATATGAACATCCAACACTGTAACATTATATAGATAACAGAAAATATGGAATAATAATGGGTACCCAGTAAAACTATTGCATTTAAAGTTTGACTAACACTGAAACAAAGACACACACATAGAAAAAAAAAAAGTCAGGACATCTGGACTTAACATTTTCTATCAGATAAGAAACTCTACTAAAATACTTGTTATTCTACAATTACCTGTGTAAGCTGTATTTTTTTTCCTTTTTGATTAACCTGGTTACTTAAAGGCAAACATCACAAATTAAAGTCTGTTTACAGGTCATGGGGAGTACTACTGCCTATTTGAAAAAAGTTGTATAAAGCCTTTTGTGGCCCCAGAGAGAGCTGAGCAAAGTCTGATAAGCCAACATCTATTGAGGCTGAAGACTTCAAGTTTGAAAATGAAAAACATCTAGGGGTGTGGAGTTGGAAAGAAGTGGCAGGTTTTGACATGGAAGAGAAATGCATGGAATAAAAAAGGTGATGTCTCGAGTTGTGGTGCACTGATTCGATGCTTCTTGAGAAAACAAATTGTTAATTGATTCTGATAATCGGTACAGAAAAGCTGCTCTTTGAAGTCCATGCAAACACACTGAGTATCATCAGTGAAAACAAAATTATTGAAAAACCTATCAGCAAATGCACTCATTTGTCCGTTAGTGCTTCATTATGATTGCAATTTACTGTCAACAAAAGGTTTGTTGGGCCGAAGTGGAAAAAGCCCCTTCACTCCCATCCCAACTGCTTCAAAATATGAAACACATCAAAGGATTTACAGGGCTAATTGATATTTGTTTTCTGTCCATTTGGAGCCGTGTCAAAGACCAGCTAACACTTTCATTACCATGTAAATCACGCCACGTTTTTTAATTTCAGTAATTGCAGCAAAGTTCCTGGTTCATTAACGGTGCCCTTGTGGCCACAGTCCACGATTGATGAACTCAAGTCTGACTCTTGGACAGTGTATTATAACACTCACACACACATCTTCATGCAGGGACACACGTGCTTGCGTGCACAGACATATTTTGAAAAGGTTTGTTTTGAATGCTGCGGTGAATAATAGATCCCGACACGCACATACAGAAGCGCTTCGTATGCACCCACACGGATTTACATGAATTCGCCGTTGAATAATGCATCAAAAACATGGTTTAAGGACATAAAGAAGCACAAAGCCATTTCACAACCTCAATGCCTGGTCATCTGTTAATGTAGCCTTTACATTAATTAGGTTCTGTACAGCCTTAATGTTCTGTACGCTTCACACACTGAAAACAAAACAAACCACAGAGCACAGGACAGAGTGTGCAGTAATGTAAGCTTTCAATCACATTCTCACACAGGCTTTAAACCGCCACAATCATGCCACTGAAAGCCGCCAACTGGGTTGAATTAATCCGACACATTTTATGTGAGTGTGTGTCCTATGTTCTAATATTTTACTTTAATGTGCAGTGGTGTCAGGGTCAATAAAATTGAAAATGCATTCTACGCCATAATGACAGAGCTTCCTCTGTAATTTATTTAGCGACTGTATACAAACACTATTTTTAAAGATACAAGATTTCCATTTTTCCTTTCATGCTTACTTTGGAGGATATCTGCATAATGACATTATTGAAAGTGAGCTGAACTCTAGCCTTACATTTATTCACATGTGTCTACACAATCTAAAGGAATGAACAGTTCTATGGGCTTCGGTAATTAAAGGAAGGCATTAGTGGTGTGGAATGTGTAGAAGTAGGAGAGTACTTTGACTCCACATTTTCTGAGAAGCATCTGATAAAGCAAGAACATTTTTTTACCCCCCAACCTTAGGAAGGTGTCTATTACTGCAGCAGTAACAGAACAATCTGTCCTCATATGATGAATCATTTAATATCTAGTGAACTAGCGCCCCAGGCATAATGATACATAATTAATGTAAAGATACTTTCTTAATGTAGAGTTATTTACCACTAGGTTAGGTTTAGGCAAGTAAAGTTACGTAGGCTGGGTTTAGGCAAGTAACGTTATGAAGGTAAGGTTTAGGCAAGAAAAGTGATATAAGTTAGGGTTAGGCAAGTAACGTTATGTTTAGGTAAGAATAGTTACATTGGTTAGGTTTAGGCAAGTAACGTTGTATAGGTTATGTGGGTTAGATTTAAGGAAGTAAAATTCGAGGGTTAGTTTTGGCAAGAAGAGTTATGTAGGTTAGGTTAGGTTTAGAGAGAGAAACATGATGCAACGTACCTTGAAATACAAACACCAGTATCCTGGGTAAAAGTCTTTCCACCACCCCAACCTGCCTCTCTAAACCAACTTTCGGTCTATATACTACTTCCTTCTTTACCCCCGTTAGCACATCAGTCACATGGCTTTCAATAGGTGTGGTCTGAACCCAGATGCAGCACCACTGAAAAAAAAGCACAGTTCACAGTTTGTAATAGCCCTTAATGCACCTCTTAGCAGAACACAGAATGAGCAGGTAAGTGAAAAACAGGAAAGCCTAATGCCCCAGCTTGGGGTCTCCCAAGGCACAATACTGATCTAAAAGCTTCGGTGGGCCACGCTGAAACAGATAACAGGTGAGCCACCAGCATATGCAGGGAGCACACTCACACCAGATTGTTTGATTGTGCTATGGTACCATGAAGGAGCAGACAGGAGACTTTGTTGGGCAAGCAGAAGATCCAAAACCAGGTAACCACTAGGGGCCGGTGAACACACCAGTGGGGAGCAAGCAGAAGGTAGGTTAGGCCAGGTGAGGAGTCGAGGAACCAGCGATGACAGTGAGTGATCTCCATGATGCACACACAAAATGTTGTATGCCACTCTATGCCGAATACCTGCACCGTGCAAGTTAGCACAGGCAGATGAGCAGGTAAACTCATGTTGTAAAGTCATTGGGGAAAAACTCCACACAGCCAAGGGGGGAAGGCAAACAGACACCAGGAACACATAAGTAGAGCTCATGGTTGGGGCCGAGGAAGCAGGAGAAGCAGGAGAGTCAGAGAAAGGCAGGGTCGGCAATGAGGAATCAATCTGAGAGTGATCGCTGGAAAGTCTTGCATGGCAATGGCAATGGCGAAAAACAATCTGGCAGAGTGTCTGTGACGCTGGGGTTAATATACTAGGTGTGTGTAACTAGGTACAGGTGAACAGAGTTGCCTTGATGAGGGAGATTGACTGATGCTGATGTGTGGGAAACCAGGGTGAGTTGCAAATAACTGAATGGGAGCTGGATCACTGGGCAGACAGAAGCGAGCAGGAGACCAAAACTGCATCACTGAGACAGGTTTAAATATGAATTCTGGTGTGTTGCTTTTTGTAGGTATACATACAAACAGTGTATGGGAACAGCTTGAAGAGTATAACACAACAGCAACATCATGTTGTTGTGGTTGGTTCTTGCCCTAATCGATGTTGGTAGCCCTCTGTGCAGTGTTTACATGCCCCAGTTTGTAACCTGATAATCTGACTAAATTGCCATTTAGTTTCACTTCTTCATTCACCCTGATGTGGTGTTCATGTTATTTCTGTGTGATAAGATTAGAAACAGGTAGAGAGGAAAGGGTAGAGAGAAGAGATGCATCAAAGACAGAGGGTATGTGAGAGGAATCCTGGATGATTTGTACGTGAGCGCTAACCTGACATGTTGGCATTTTGGACACAGACTGTTACACAACACACCTGATGGGAGCAACATGTCTGTGTTTGTTTTTGTGTGTGCTGCGCTAGAATATGTGCACACAGCTCGGGTGATGGATTTACTGAACCACGGTTAATGTAAGCCGACAGTGACCTTAACCACGAAGCAAAGCTCTGGGCTAAGAGCTGGAACAGGAAGAGAGATGGTAAGAGACAGCAGGTGATAATGGACACAACGAGAGAGGGGGAGTGGAATACAGGAAGCAGGAGATACAGAGAGAGGTAGAGGAGGGTTAGGGTTAGGGAGTGATGGGGGTAACAGGAGGAAGGAACAGGGGATAAAGCAAGAGGGTAATAGACTACATGGCCAAAAGTATGTGGACACATCTGTTTTTCTAATCCAAAGTTTGCTGATTTTCAACCAGCTTTGTATCATAACAGTGTGGGTAGTATGTGAGAATAAACTAGTAAACTTCCTTCCATCTTAGCAGTGTCCAGATCTCACCGCTCGTTTCTGAGCTTAAGAAACGTAAACATAAAACATTCGACGGAATTTGGCTGGCTCAAGAGCTATTGCTCAAACTACAGATTTGTATGCCTACCATCAAGGACACGAAAAGTATAGAAATGGATCCAAAGAGAGACCCGCCCTCTCTGTTTCAATCTTAGGCCAAACTCAAATCAAATGGTACACCTAACAGTGTTGATCAGACATGAACCAAGGCTCCATTACTGTGTTGCTTATCTCTCATCTAAAATGGCCTCAGAAACATATTTTTCTGCAGTGTTTGGCTGTAATCCGGCAATTTCTGAACAGGAAGCAGGCGCCATACTGTTTCCTGTATTGTTTAAACATATTTTAGCTTACCATTTACCTGTTACTCAAGATTGTTTGCTACTAACTGGTTGCCATATTGTTCCCTGTTTCAAAACAGCCAAGCTTGCATTACATCACCCATCAGCAGGAGTGTTTATTGGTTCAGTTCGGTGCAGTGCATTCTGGTAGTTGTAGGTCTTTGACCTCTTGGGTCAAAGCAAATGCCACAGCCCTCTCTCTGTTTTCTATGGTCATATAGCACCAACTTCAACAGTATTTGGATCTTTTTACTGCATTGACAGCCCATTTTTACAAAAAGAGCATCTTTCCAGCAGTGGCACACTTCTTTAACCCCCCTAGTTTCCATTAAATGAAATATTAGAGACACAGTAAAATAAAAATTATTTTCCAAAGTCTGATCTTGTGTCCCCGTGTTAATCATTCAGTTATGTCGTAGTACAGGCCAAAGTGTGAATATATTTTATAACAAAAATCCTTCTCCTTTCTCTTATTGTAAAAAAACACATATTTGGGAGGACTCATCTTGAACTTTGGGGCGCATGCATAGACGTATCAAATGAAATATGATTTATCTGGTTAACCTTGCCATTTCTATGAAATAGTTCCTGACTAATAGCTTGTGTGTAGTACAGCAGTAGCTAGCAGAATCATAGAAGATGTGTGTTTGGATATCAGTGTTTATATTTCCATGAACATGATTGAGGTCAAATTTACTGAAAGCACAATACAGAAGATAAAATGCACTAATTAATGTTTCATTTTTTACCTTACTGCTACCTCCATATGATAAGAATATAGACAATAGCATGCTTCAAACTCCAAACTTCCAAATCCTCAAGTTTGGCATTTTGCCTGTCGCCATTTTGTTTTTTTGGAGCCAGAAGTGACCATTGTTACCAGCTCATCCTTGTTCCCTTTAAAGGGAGGTGGCCTTGTGGGTAAGCTGTGAGGGTGTGACGTGTACTTCATGGTTTATATGGAGGGAAGCAGCTCTCTCGGGGTGTCATGGTGTAGATAGCAGGTGGCAAAGAGTGATGATAGTCAGCAGAAGTAAGTGTCTAGATAAGCTCTGGGATACATCTTGACCTCATGAGAAGGTCATGCTTATTGTTTTGTGGTGAAGACTGCAATAAAGCCATTGTTGTTATCATCACCTGAATGCCTCCAACAGCTAGAAGCTAGTTACCAGCTAATCATGAGCCAAGCCAAATTAACGTTAATAAGCCAGTGTGTTCTCAACTACACTTCAGAGTCAGTTAGCGGTCACAGAGAGAGGCAACACCACATTTAGATGAAAGGGTGGAGCTCTGGAGGAGTTAGGGGTGGATATGACTGAGATCTCAAGGACACCACTAAGACTTGTCAGTCACAAGGTAGCCATGCCCTGAAGCAAACCTTGTTTTGTTGGCTATTTTATACTAAATGGTACCATATTTGAAAATATGAACATCATGGAAGGACACTTTAAGCAAGTAATGAGACCAAGACCTCATTGGAAAAAATGCTTACTGACGTATATTAAAGTGAGAAGTTTGGTAATTTTCTCATAGACTTCTATACAACCGGACTTCTTTTTATAGCCAGTGGAGTCGCCCCCTGCTGGTCATTAGAAGGAACACTTCCACATTGGCTGCATTTTTCAGGCCCTGAGAAACTCCTTGGTGGCAACAGATTTTGTGTTACAACATGTCAGTCGCACAAAAGCCACAAAGCACAAGTACATACAAGTACAAATATTGCACTTATTTGCTCTTATTGAAAGCTACTTTGATATTTACATTGGGAGCAATTTAAGGTTTACCGCCTTGCTCAGGGACATACAGCATATTGAGATAGAGATCAAAACACAAACCCTTCAATTAAAGGCAGTCCTGCTCTACCAACTCAGCTACAGCCTCCCTTTCACTGGCCTGAAAAGAACTCTGATCTCAACCTTATCCAACACCTTTGGGATGAATCTGAACAGGGACTGTGAGCCTGGTCTTATCGCCCAACATCAGTGTTCAACCTTGCTAATGCTCCTGTGGCTGAATGGGAGCAAATCTCTGAACCCAGGTGCCAAATATATTGTGGAAAACCTTCACAGAGGGTTGCTAGAGAAGCACATTAATAGCCGTGGTTTTGGAATAAGATGTTAAACAATCACATATGGGTTTGATGTTTGGGTGTCCACACACCTTTGGCCAGTGTCTTTTTAAAAGGTAGAGGAGTAGAGGGCAGGAACAAAGGGGTGGCATAATAAAGGATTAAAGATGGAGATGGATGAATGACGAGGACAGATGTATCAAAGAGAAAAAGAGGAAATGTTAGAAGCACCCAGAATGATTTGTAATCAGGGAAGGAAGAGTATCTGGGACGGAGAGAGGGAGAGGCAAAGATGGATGACTGTGAGCAGTAAGGACTTACTATAGGACAGGTGAGGTAGATGGATACAGTAATGGAGAGGGGGAGGGATGGAGGGGTTAAGCCGAGGGGACTGAAGGCAGTGTTTGGCCACGGCTGCGTCACTGCAGGGTGTAGTGCTGGGCAGTCGGCCAGCCGCGGGGGGAGAACCAATCCAATCAGCTGTAATGGAGTCAAAGGTCACTGTTCACTCCTGCAAAATCGCTACGGCCAACTGCCTGAGCAAGAGACATCCAGCTAAAAAGCACACACACACACACACAAACACACACAGATCACTCAGTCTCACAGCAGCTGTAGTATATCTTGATAACAAGAAGCGAACATATGTGTGTGTGTGTGTGTGTGTGTGTGTGTGTGTGTGTGTGTGTGTGTGTGTGTGTGTGATTCTGTGCTTGTGTTCCCTCATTGAATATAAACAAAGAGGAATGGATATGTTTTATGACTTCGGTCTTGTGCGTGTCCACTGGTGTAAAATGTACTACCAGAATTATTGATGATATTGGTGGTTAAAAATAGGGACTATTGAACTTTCCGCTGCTGTGATAACTGTGAACCCATCAAGCGTAGTATTTACTGTGTTTGAGTTATGTTACATTTGCTAAACCAGCACAAAGCCTACAGTGCACAGCTGTTTTGGGAAATTATTTAGCCCTTTTTAAAAATTAAAGTGTATCTGTGACCCTTCTTAAAGATTTATGGTGGCAGCATACTGGACAAACACCGCGGGAAAACCCCTCCAACTACATTTTTCCCCATGTTGACAAAGAGTGATTGGCCAGGTGTGTGGTGGTGAGAAAAGAGCCATGGTTTGAACTTCTCTCTCAGGCTCTATTTTGTATTTTTATTTTTGCATTTCATTTACTTTTCATGCAAACAAATGAGCACAACTCTGTGAACACCCACCAGGAGAGACAGTCTGTCTCACAACATAGGAATTGATGGGTTTGGGGAGAGTCACAGACACACCAAGGAAATCAGAAAGTATTGAGAGGTAGATTTTTTTGTTGATGAGTTGTTGATGATAACAACAAAAAGCACATCTGCCAGAATT
Organism: Chaetodon striatus; assembly: GCA_029783705.1. Classification (NCBI taxonomy): domain Eukaryota; kingdom Metazoa; phylum Chordata; class Actinopteri; order Chaetodontiformes; family Chaetodontidae; genus Chaetodon; species Chaetodon striatus. Next base: position 21,760,805 of record JAPZEB010000010.1, read on the forward strand.
AAAAGAAAAGTTGCTCTACTAAGTTATTGAAGTAAAGGTACCCCGCAGAGTTTTTTGTCCACTAGTTGTGTTATGAAGCAATGTTTTGGGGAGTTTTTGCCTCATGCTCTAGTATCATTCAAAGCATATGGGTTTCCCATATGTTTCTGTTTACGGTTTAAAGATAGTTGGAGACGTTTAAATACCCAATTTGGAGTCACAATTATGGCAGCAAAGGCAGTGTTGTCTCACTAAAAAAAAAAAAACAGCTTTTCATGGCACCATCCCTGCTGACAGGTTGCCACAAAAAACAAACATCCACTATTAGAGCCTAAAAAAAATGCTGGAAACAGACCAAGATCACCAAGGAACACCCAAGATTAGAACCTAAAATCTGCTGGAAACACACTGAAAGGCCACTACAAAACACCCACGTTTGCAGACCAAAAAGCAGCTGTAAACACACAGCAGGGTTGCTACAAAACACCCACGTCTGAAGCCCAAAAAGCAGCTGGTAAACACTGATGGGTTGCCACAAAACACCCACATTTAGAGCCTAAAAAGCAGCTGGAAACACAAAGACCGGGTTGCTACAAAACACACATCTGGAGCCTAAAAAGCCACTGGAAACACAGTGACAGATTGCCACAGAACACCCAAGATTGGAACCTAAAAATCTGCTGGAAACACACTGACGGGTCACAACAGAAAACCCGCATTTAGAGCCTAAAAAGCAGCTGGAAAAACACTGATGGGTCACCACAAAACACCAACATTTGAAGCCTAAAAAGACACTGGAAACACATCAATGGGTTGCTACAGAACACCCAAGTTTAGAGCCTAAAAATGGAAGCACAGCAAAAAAAAACCAACCAGATTTGTTGTTGGTCTTGAACATTAGTCTGCAGTGGTCTGTAGCTCAACAGATGTCTCGTCTAGGTGAGCCATCAAACATCACTTCCACCTCTGATGACAAAGTCAGCACATATAATGCATCGATTTAAAAATGTTGATATGATATGTATGAAATGTGCAATATAATGTATATGTGCCAATATTCCTTAGTGACTGAGCTGCATAATGATGGATGGATGTAAGCAATACAGGTTTCTCAAAAATAATCAAAAACTGGCTCTGCAAAAAGTAAGAGTATCCCTGAAACACATCTGTTAACCCTCCAGGATTGACAGAGTGTATTTTGGTAAGGAATACTTTAGGTAAACATATCTGGGTTTATTTACAATAAAACTCCACAGGGTAGCTCAAACTCTTCTATCAGATGTATTTCTTGGATACTATTCTCCCTTTAAGTGCCACAGAAATTCAGATTTTACAACCGGTCCTCCCCCAGCAATTCTCTGACATTCACTCATATTTCTGAATTAGAAACTGGAAGATCGTCACTTGTAGGTTAGGGTTTTTTCTTTTTTATGCCAGAGAACACCCACAGCTCCCAATTTGTGCAGCCTTGGATTGCAGCGAATTGTGGGAAACATTCCATGCTGTAATCAACCATTTTATATTGTTGCTGGAAGGGAGGAGGAATGAGGGAGCGGGGGAGTATATTACTGCTCTTGCTTCATATAACCTGAAATTGAATTTCACTTTGTTTGGCAGCCCACTCTCATCCAGGTTACGGGGATTCCCCTCTTGATTTTGAGAGAAAACAACGACCAGGAGCAAACATTTTACACCAAGTGGGTGGTATGCTTTGCTGGGAGAGTGTCACTTTTTCATGCTTTGAAGGTGCATCATTTTTTGACTATGGATCTAACTTTACATCACTGTGACATCACATACTAGACCTTCTGCTTTCTAGCATGTAGCTTTTATGTATGTATGTATAATGACAAAATTCCACTTAGTAATGCCTAACATACACTGGAAGACTTTAAAAGGGGACTAAAGGACTAAAGTTTGACACCCTCTCACATCTTCAGACAATTAGAGTTTGCAAAGACTAGAGATCTTGCAAGACTACAGCTAGACTCCTTTAAGAGTATTTCCCCCCTGTGAGAAACATAGCATGCTTACAATTCCTTAGGTGTCCCAGAAACATAACTCCAGAAACACAAGATAAAAGCTGATTTTGTTGCCTCAGTTGGTTAGCTGCACTAATTTAGTGGGAGGAGACTGTGGGAATGAGAGGTGAACTGTTGAAAAAATTAATATTCCTTACTAAAATAAGTGCTGGTAGACAGATCAGATACATACTGAATTAAACATCGCCTCTTGTTCACTCCTCCAGTTTCTCCTCCTTTTCCACAGTCCAAGAGAACTGACACTTGCTCATGTTCTTGTGCCTCCCCTCTATGCTTACTGTTTATCTGGTTTGCTGCTTCTTGTTTGGTGCTGGAGAGAGCGCAGCTATTGGTTGTTGACAATGTTCACCTCATTGGACTTCGATGTTTGCATGATTCAAGATGAACAAAGTCCGACTTAAGACCGAATTTAATGCAGAGCTGCCCCCCAATAGTTGGCCAAACATTAATTAACCAGAAAGGTCAGTAGTCTGCAACATTTCATTGGTCGCTTAAATGGAGACCAAAAAAAAAAAAAAAAACAGAAAAAAACAACGGGAAA
>JAPZEB010000010.1:21767207-21778066 GCA_029783705.1 Chaetodon striatus
CCATGATGGCTGTATCCAGGCATATTTTAGGATGACTCAGGGGAAGTTTGACAATCTGCTGTCTATGGTCGGGCCAATAGCTCTGGGTGTCCAGCACCTGCGACCACCAGTTTCTCCTCCATTGTTTACCAACTGTAAACTTTAAGCACAAATGGCCCGCCTCTCAAATCATCTGATTGGACAATGGGAAAGAAGATGATGAAAAAAAGAAATCCCGACGCAAAAACCACAAGTTAAAAGCTTAACTCTCATTAAAATCAATTACAAAAAGCCGCCCCCAGCTGCTATAATGCTTTCTGTGTCTACCTTGTTCAGTGTTCGGTTGCACTTAAAGACACTCTAATGCTGTGTTTACACCACGAGTAACACCACAACAGCACGACCAGCTACATTATTACTGAGTCGCCCCTGAAGTGTTGCTTAGGCGCTTGTTAATGTGGTCACATCGTCACAGGCTTGTGTGTGTCTGCTACTTGCTACACAGCACTTCTAATGAACGTCATCTAAATGTTGTATTTGATCATAAAAATATGTGCTTTTAATCAATGTCCGAGCCCCATCTTAACATCACATTTCACCGCCCCATTGCATCCCTGTGTGCACCGCAATGCACATAAAGCTATCCTAGCGTCAGCTAACTGAGCTAAATAACACAGAGCCACAGCTAGAAACAAAACATATGATTGGCTTACGCTTCACCGCATCATTGGAGCACTGAAAATGACCTGCAGCCTGTTGCTCTGTTGCTCCTGTTGTGAACACAGCATAAGGAGTCAACCAGTCAGCATACATTTTGCTTTGAGCCTGTTTTTTACTTAGCTCCTCTCTCCTATGCAAATATGGTTTCTTCTGGCTCCAAAAAAGAAAACAAGATGGCGACGGCCAAAATGCCAAACGTGAGGCTTCAAGATAGGAGTCTGCAAACCAATGGGTGACGTCACGGTAGCTATGTTCACTTCTGTCACACAGTCTACATGCAGGTCACGCTAGAGCACTTGGATCACACAGAGACACAGAGAGTTGCTTGAATTTTTGTTTTCAACAGCTGCATCAGTTTTCTTTCCCAATTTCCTGCATGATTTTGGCTGAATCTGTGTATCAGTTATTCTTTGCACGCTACATTTTTAGCATCTTTAGAAACTTTGCGTTCCTCATTAGAATATTTTAACCAGATGGTGCTGGTGGTGCTTGTATCGTGGAGCTTCTTTATTACATTTTCTGTATTCTTGTGAAACCGTACAGTCTTCACACTGCATCAGAATTACAGTGTGTTCTTTCTGTGGGCTACAGAGGGATTTTGAGCGATTTGAGAGAGCAAACATTCCCTGGAGATGTAGCTGAGCCGAACAGGTGATGCGCAAAAGGTCGGAGGTGCAGCAACAAAGGTCATCTCCCCCAGAAGCTCTGTCTGCTCATGCTGCTCTCTACAACAGCTCAGTGACAGCCTATTCGCAGCTAGCTGAGCCTCAGAGGGCAGACTGAGGCTACTGTATGCATTTGTGCACCGGCATATGTGTGTATTTTATCTCCTGCACTGCGGCCACTTGTGTCTGGGCATGTGCAGCCGTCTGTCCCTGTTTACACGTGTGCCTCTGGGGGCATGTATGTGCAGTCTTTTGCTGCTTTCCAGCTTCCTCATCAGCATTCTGTCCTCCCCCCTCCTCCCGCCTGCCACCTTCCGCTGGTGACCACCGGTGTGTGTTGCTGACATTTCTGGCAGCCTCAGGACAAAAAGCACACGTCTCGCTGCTCTGTCACCCCACTGGTAGGGAAAAGGTGAGTAGCTGCTGTTGTTATTGTCTCGCACAAGCACAGTGTCCCTTCGTTTGACCGAAAACCCTGCTGAGGATAACTTCTATGAGGGGAAAAAAAAACAGTAATGCTCAATCAGAAATTGCCTCTGTGGCCTATTTAGGTCTGCTTGAACCAATCAGCCAGCTATGATATCAACAAAGTCTGATGGAAATGTTTCCATGGCAACGAAAACATGGTGCAATGACATTTAAATCAAGGCCACTCTTTATTAGCCTCCCTTATGTTTTAATTCCAGGAGACAATAGAGAAATTGAAAAGCGTCTGCAGGCCTTCGGTCTCCACAGGGTGTCTTACCACTGCACAGTCTATCAGCACTCTATATTAAGTCTACCAGTAATTTGTCAGCAGCATAAAGCTCATCAGGAAAGCGGGGTCCACTCATTACTTTCCTCTCGACTATTTCATTTCCGATTTGAACCTCATTTGTCTCTCAAATTCCGGATGCTCCCTTGGGGTTTGTCTGTTAAAACAGGGAAGCAGACTGATTGCTTTTTAAACAAGATGATGTAGAGGGAGTGAGGTATTTAACCAGTCCATTTGTCATGACGCAACATTCGCTTCACCAACCCCCAAATATTGAAAGACCGTTTCCTCGTATTTTTAACCAGCCAGACAGCGACAGCAATAAGATTCAGCTCTAATACTCCCAACCCGGGGAAGTTAATTCACCACAGAGCCAAACACGGTAGCTATTTTTCTCACTGCGCATCCCCTCATTTCCTTTCTTCTCATCTCAACTTGCTCCCTCCTCTTTATTCCTCTCTCTCCCCTTTTTCCACTTCTCTCAAGTTGTTCCCACTAAATCTATGATTCAGCCACTGAAATCATCTTCTTTCATTTCTATTTCCGGGCGCTTCCCTCTTTTCACTGAAGGTGTACGCGGGGAGCGATGAATGGGAAGGTTATCGGGAGCGAGCTGAAATGGAACCGTGTCTTCAGATTAAGATGCGTGCTCCCGTGGAACGTGCAGTGAATGGGAAAATATTTTAAGGCTGAGTCGGCGGCGGGAGGGCGAGGGGGGCCAAGTGGTGTCTACGTGAGGTGGATTGAGGGCAACGCTGTGAAACATCAACAGTGATTCGGTTGTAATTTGTGCTACTTTATCCATTTGAAAGCCCGAAACCCTTTGTTTACTCTGACTTTCAGAGCGCTGTTGAGTCAACCGCAAAATGTCAAGAACTAGAATTGAAAAGCAGCGTTTCACGCTCTTCAAAACACATCAAGGTGGGCTATTTGCTGGTGAGTCTAACATTATCAGGATGGGAACACAGGGTGGGATTTCACAAAAGAACAAGTAAACAAGACACTTGAAGATTAAGAGTAAGGGAGGAAAGTTTTGCTCCCTTAAATTTAAATTCCTCTGCTTACTCACAGCTTAGATCCAACTTTGTGAATTGCTCCTTGATACTCATGTTGAATTTTTAATGAAGCCAGATGAATCCTGGGACAAGTACAGCTGTTCCGAGCTCTGCATCCTTGAATTAATCACTGCTTTGACCAATGGCATTTCCCTTCTTATTAGAAGTTTCTCCTGACCAATCACACTCATAAACACTTGAAATACTCCTGGGCACACAAGTTAACCGACTCCAGCCCTTGAAACCACTGACACGGGCCATATGCTCAGGTCGCTTCCCTGCTGCTTCCTCAGGGGAAAACCCATGAAAAGTCTAATTCAAACCAACACCTGGTTAATGAGCAAATACAAGAGGAATGATTCATGACAGCCGCGTACAGGCCATCACTCTTTGACTTTCTGTGGCACTTCAGGGCTCAGGGGCTGACTGACTGACTGATGGATACGGGGGCACCGCATGAGAAAATAACAACAAAATTCTCACCTCTGCAATAAATTGTTTGCTAATGGATATGGACAACGTGCCACAGGAATTTATTACATTTGGGCCCTCATTTGTTGGAGCGGGGGGTGATATTGCAGATGACATTAAATGCGTCCGGCTGCAGCTGCAGCACACATTAATCATACTCTCAGAGTCGGGACCTGTCAAACCAGATTAGGACGGGAGCAGAGCTAGCTTCATTACTGCCTCACTCCCTCACTCCTGGGTCAGGCAAGATCACGGGAAGTTAAACGTGAGGGTGGTGTGGTGTTTGTGTGTTTTGGTGAAGACTTCATAAAAGCCCTACGATTCCATCCCACGGGAACGCCTGCACTTGAACGAATGAGTTTTGTGCCTTTATGTGCTCGTCTCTGTGTCTTTCAGTAATAAACCGTGATAGGTGTTGGGTCGTTGCGACACGAGCGGCCGGGCGGGTAAAGGCTTCGATTGGTCGCGCCCCGGCGAGACGGTGGGAAGGCGATCGACTCCGGCAGCAGTTAGCCGCAGCCCATCAGCAGGGTGACCTTACCGCCGCTCTGTAAATTTCACAGCTGTTTTTCGGGTGTCATAAAGATTATACTTAAACACCAGATAGCAGCTGATAAACAGTGATGCCTCATAAACTTCTAAGCATCTGATAAAACCCCCTCGCTGCGGGCAGGACATATTTGATACAAAAAAAAAGAAAAAAACTGAAAAAAAAAAAAAAAACCCTTATCCCTTATCATCAGGCTGTGCTGTTTTTTAATAGAGTTGAACTTCAGCGTGATTGACTGCAGTGGAAATAGAGTGTTGGAGCTTGCGGCTGTATTCTACTCTGATACTAGGAGTAGGGCCTCAGTCACAAAATGTTACCTCGAATTCTGTGATAAGAATTTCTATTGCAGTTTTGACAGATATGGTGCTGTAGACGGCGTTAAACTGAACAGGCTGTTCTGAGGCGCCGGGACACATATGGATAGGAGGAATTATTGAAAGAGCGAGGGGCAGAGAGGAAAAGAAGTGGAGATGGGAGAAGACAAGAGGGCAGAACATTAAAAAAATTTAAATGCAGAGTGTCATGTGTTAGACTTTCATTCAGAGGCACAGAGCTTCATCCTTGCTCACTTCAAGTCTCATGCATATCAATGCATGTTGTTCAGACTCCCTCTTACAATCAATGAGCCATTCATGTCCTCAAACATCAAAAAATTACTGTTACAGCATCGGGACGCTCGGGCGCCCTCCTTCTGTGTCGCCGCGATGATTCAGCAGTGGGAGTTGACAGATTGGTGGAATAATGAACAGCGGCATGCTGGGGGAACGCGCGTGTTAGCACATGGCTTCTTTTGCTCTTCAAACTTCTGTATGCCAGCTACAGCAGTGGCAGTCCATCCTCCCCCCTCCTCTGCTCCCGCTGTTCCTGGAATGGGAGACGCTCATGCATAGAAACTCTTTGAGCGAGTGCGACAAAACAAACAGGTTTGAAAACTTCTTCCCCCTTTAGAGGCCCCAGGTGACTTTACCGCCTTTGTGTGATCTGGGAGCCTTTTTTTGTTCTGTCACACTTTTCTTTACTTATTAATCCATCTCCGTCTCGCTGTGGCTTTGATGCTGCTGACGGCAGAGCTGTCCTGATTCTGTCACCAAAGAAGCTCAAAAGGTGGGGTACAGTCATTGTGATGGGGACTACAAGGGCTCCGGAGAACCCCGGCGGTGAGATGAGAGGATGTAAAACAGCCGAGAGTCCACACAGACGGCATCTGAAAGCATCCCTGCAACAAAGACGAGGTACATTAACTGACAAATTGTCAGTTAATGTACAGTACGGCTCTGCTGGGCTATTTGGAGCGACAAAAAGATTTCGGAGATGTCACACAAACACACAGACACACACTTGCACAATGCCACAGCAAGGTACATTAGTGCATTAGACATTCCTCCTCTGCACAAACCTCTTTAATCCCCCCCTGTGGATAGAACAGACTTGGCATTTGTGATTCCTTTGGAAGAAAGCAAGATTGAAGGCTGGCAGGATGGAGAACATGTAAGAAATTGTTCAGCAGGATTGTAGCCAAAGAAAATATGTTTCAGAAAAGGACATAAATGCACCCTCTGGGTGGATTAGCTAACATTGATACTCGCAGCTGGGGGGACGGCCTGTCAGAGCTCCGATGAACATGCAAAAGTCCACTCTCGACACAACACCTTCATGTGCGTGCATGTTATTTGACAGACGATAGAAATAATTGATGAGAATAAGTTGTAAATGATTAATAGAGATTAGTTGTTTAGTTTAGCTCGCTGTTGACAGACAAGTAGCCTCTGGCTGCAGTTATGTATGCCGTTTCTCTTCCAAACAAACCGAGAGGCTATTTCAGAGATGGCGGGCGTCCCAGTTGTAAATTACTTTGGAGTGGAGTCAAGGGTGAATGTGTATCTGTGTGTGTTTGTCTACATGCGTGGGGAGGCAGACAGGGGACTACGTCTCTCCATCACTTCAGCTATCGCACGGGGGGTTGAAATTATTTAAAGTGTTGAAATTACAAATGATGACACTGGAAGAAAGAACTTCAGAGAGCGTGGGTGAATTCATTTGCTCAGCACATGAACAGCTGTTTGTTTCGATTTACCCCGAGTTTTTTTGCGAAGGAACACAAACAAGTAATCTGATATGATAAGTGAGACGTGCTGCATTTGATTCATTTTTAAGCGACTGTGCGCCTCTGTTCCGCGCTGCTGTTCTCACATAGATGTAGAGGTATGTTGTTTATAGGGCTCCCACGGGGACTATCTGCTAATTATAGCATCAAATGCCTTAAACACAAGCTGTTCACGCCGCTGACTTGATGAGAATCTCAACACTTTTCAAGGCAGGAAATCGCTTTTGATAAATACGTTTATGGAAATGGCATTCGTGAAGGGGCTGGATGGATTGTCAAGTCATTTAATATTGATGCAGGGATGTTAATGTTATCCAGACGAGGAAATTGCCTCAACTAATTAAAGATCACACATGTACCAAGGGACAGCACATGCAAAGTGGCAGTAATTCAGATTGATTGAAGGTGCGCCTTTGAGGATGACTGGTGTCAAAATGGCAGGTGTAATTGTCTTGTACTGTCATGACAACGTACATGAACAAGAGTTCAATCACTTAACTGCTGTCTCCTGGTGCCAGCCTCGTGTAACTGTAGTGCATCGAGTGTGCACACAAGCTACAAAGAACATGAAAGCCTCAAAGATCCTCTCCAGTTAAATTCAAGTGTTTAACCTTGTGAATGGGATGTTGTTTTGTGATTGGGTCAAGACACATCATGAGCATAATAAGAAGTCAAAGCAGAAGCTAGGTCAGTATTTTGCAAGTTTCACTTTCACTTCAATCTGTCAGAGCTGGTGATCGATACATACACATTATTAGCTTTATAATAACACAGTCACCTGAAGGCTTGTGTTATCTGTTACTGTTTACAAGCAGAGGTTTCTCTGTTTGATAAGCACAATCGAAGGTGAGAAGCTGCAGGAAGGCAACTAAGGGGCAGGACTTATTTCCCTATTCATAGGTCAGCACCAGTGGCGCACAGTTATAAGGACGGGCCCCAGTGCACACTGTGCCAGATTTTGCGTCAAAACAGCTGCCATATATTTTATAGCATCGTCACATGATCAAATAGACTTGACGTTTGACAACATCAACAGACATGTCACCGATCATCACAGCAAATCTGTAAAAATACCAAATAAAATAAGAAATTATTCGATAAATACATTTTTAAAATAGCTTATTTATAGATGCATGCCTTCTACAAGCCAAAAGATGTATAGCACTAACATAGAAAAGCATTCTGAGACCAAGTATTGGGCACTGGATTAAGTGTGTCCCTTTGGAAAAAATAACACACACAATCAAAGATAAACTAGAGTGGTTTCACTGTATATGGGACACATTTGTGGGATATCTGGGTGGCAGAGATTTGTCTTGTATGTTGGACGTAACTGGGGAGGCCTGCAAATGATTAGTTACTCTTATTTTTCTTTGCCTTTATCTTTCTTTTAATATTTAATATTATTACTATTATTGTTATTATTTTCACTTATTGTTGCTGTTCGTGCTTCCGTTTACTTATCTTTGTATAAAGGTGTGTGAGCAAGTGTGTCATAATTTCTCAATCGTTTTAACATAGATTGTGTATATATTTATTTTAAAGAAAAGGCAGGACTTATGTAAACATTCACACATCTGGTATTCTGTATGTTTTTATTTCTTGTGGTATAATGTTGAAAACCTAAAATATATATTTAAGTATATTTATTTATGTAAAATCAACATCAAGTTGTAGAATCTGACTGACTATTTCACAAAAGAAAAAAGGAAGAAACATAATGGAGATGGGTTTGGGGCCCCGTACACCCCCACTGCCCTCCATGTCTATATTTACGCCCCTGGTCAGCACATACCGAATGAGGCAAAGATGTAGAGTTATATCTGAGAGAGTCTCGTGTGACTAAACCTATCTCCACAGTGCTGTGGCAACGCTAAGAGGGTCTGGAAGCACACATTATCACTGGAACTGCTGCAGGGGAAAAGATGCTCTGGGTTGTTTGTATTTCTTTAAACCAATTAAAATCTTCTTGGGTGGCGGTTAGGCCAGGACGCAGCAATGCTGCCCTTGCAGAGCTTTTTTTGGTGGAACATTTGCACATGGGAAGGTGAGCACTGTCATTAAAATGCTCCGCAACAGAAAACACCACAAAAACAGCAATGTCAACTGTGCCATTCAACTTTTACTGGTAAACAAGAAAACCATAATTTGATAATCAGCGTCCTGGAGTTGAAGCCTGACTACACTTCAGCCCTGGAGGAACTCGTTTGGCCTGTTTCAACCACAGAAGATTTAGTGCTGTATGCGGCTCTTGCAGAACATCATTACAACAATATCACAGAGGCTCGTGTGAAGTGGAATGATAAATTGTCGAAGTCAATGTCACTTTACCTGCCAGGGTAAAGGGATGTGACAAATCAGCGGCGACTGGCTGTGTCAGAAAACGAATCAACATCGAGCATGAATCCTGGGACACAGAGTCTGGGCTTTCTGAGGCGCGTTCACAAGTTCTTGAATTCATTTTTGATCTTAACAACAATTCACAGAAACAACAAAGCAGGCAGGCCTAATAGCACAACTCAGATCTGATTCAAAACGTGACCATTTTCAGTGTGTAGGTCGTTAGCTGGGATGTTGTTCATGTTTCCCATAGCAAAGAGGTTTTTGAAATGATTAACATGCAGGTGGGGGGTGAGTCGGACTACATCCAAGCCATTTTAAGGCATGAGGGGATTTTTTTTTGCCATTGAAAAAACTATGTAATGTTAATGAACAGAGATAAGTTTTATGGGTTTAATCACTGAGTTTAAGCAACTCATCCATGCAGTTATTATACCGCATTAATTATTCAGACATTTTTATTTTGTTGGTGTTTTATGTTAATGTTCTAAATTATGCAATTTATTGAGCCAAAACAGTAACGTTAGCATTCTGGCACTGAAAATTTGGCATTACACAACAGGACACTGGAACTAGAATCAAACCTTGAAAGCTTTGGCTTTAAGAAGCATGTGCTGGCAAAATGTGCACTGCCAATAAAATAATAAGACTCTGGCATTAAAATATCACAACTTTGAATAAAGAATTTATGTAACACACTTACTCAGTTTTGACCATGGACGTCCATCCACAGGGGGGCAAGAGGCAGGACACAGTATGCTCTGGACAGAGCCCCAGTTCATGTTTGCCTGCACTGAATACAGAAGCAACAAATACATAATGAAATTCACATGTATAAGATGAACGCAGTGACTGAGGAGTGATAAACAAAACTAATTGCAAATTAGGCAGGTGACAAAAGAAGTGTGGTTTTATGCAAACAGCAACTAAGAGGGTGTCTGATCAAAACAATGAACGTGACAACGCAACAGCAAACAACAAACTATTCAATTCAAAAGAATCAAAAGGCTCCTAAATAACAAAGAAACACAAAGACTCTCGAAATTTAACAACATTCAAATATCACGGAGGTTTTTTTCGTCTCTATTCACCAGAATAAAAAGGTAAGTATTTGAGCTCTGATGCTACAAAAAACAGTTTTGTCATGTTGGATTGATTAAGGTGGTGTGTGTGAAGGTGTGCAGACTACATTTAAGGAATTTTACGACCTGCAGACATCCTGTCCTCTGTAATAAACTGCATCTTCATGAGCAGAGTTAACAATCCAGCTGGGTAACATCTCCTAAGATATAAAGAGGCTTGCAAGTACACTAAAATTGACATTTGCTGCATGCTGTCGTGCTGTTAATTTGTAGGGAAAATTACAAAGGGGCGCAGGAGTTCGATCGGGGGCCGTTACCCTGCGAAGGCTACTCATCTGTATTCTTAGACTTCGCACCTGGCACACTCAAAAGCTCCTCAGGAGCTACGTCAGGCAGTCTGAGAGTGATCAGGGACACAGCGCTGTGGATGTGAAGCACCCTGCAGATGACAATCCTTCCTCATGAGTCACAACCAAAGTGGTAAAAATCTACTGACTGCTATCAAACTGGCGTGGGCTGAGGGAGTGGTATTAAAAGAAGAGAGAAGAAGAAAATGACTTCTTCTCCTCTGGAGATCGAGGCAGCTGCGACAAGAGCTCAGGAAGTTCCTGCGGATTCTGTCGTTCTTGGACCTGTTTTTTCAACCTGAGAGACACCAGCTGTAATTTATCTGTAGCTGCTGATGCCTCCTTGGCTGACGGTACCGTCGTGGCCTTGTCTCCTGCTGCCACCATCAATGAGTTCATGCCTGCTGTAAACATTTTTAGCTCCATGACTATTCTTACTGATCCAGCCCCCATGACTCCGGTGCCATATGCCCTTTGCCTGTCTACACTGCTTGAGGTCCAATATCTCTCTGTAGCATCACAGCAGCCATTATTCCTTCCTCCATCATTAGGGACATGCAGCCCCTCTCTCGTGTCACGGCTTCTGTGACACCATCCATACCTCTCTGCACTGCCCCCATGACTCCCCATCATGTGCCCACTGCTTCACCTGCAGCTGAATGTTCCCTTTTTACACTTGTCTTTGTTAAGGTTAAAAGGCTATTAATAAGCTGATGTTTCTGCTGGACAGGTATTTTTAGTTTGCCTCTAATGTAACATAGGCTATAACATTACATATGACAACACAGCATC
>JAPZEB010000010.1:21846662-21859005 GCA_029783705.1 Chaetodon striatus
TATACACACACCCTGACTGTGTAAACCCACATGAGATGTAAGCCTCAGTTTTTAAAGCCTTGATTTTAATGATGTTCATTAGGATTTTGATTACACTGAATGTGTGATAACTCTCGGCTCGGCGTTAACTGTGTCTGATATGTCGGCTCAGGCTGTGAGTGACAAGAATTTAGTGGAAGGAAGCAAGAAGTGTGAATCAGCGGGAGATGTTACCACAGGGTTTCACTTCACTGTCCCCAAAAGAAAGAAAACACATTTTAATATGCCAGTTTCGCCTCTGGGTTATTAAGCTCTGGACGCTACTGTATAGAAATTGCTTCTCTATATCATGGGGATGATGAACTAAATGCAAATTAATCTTTCATGCTCAATTTATTATCCAATAAACAGACCATGAATATGAATTTGAAAAGTGGCCCTACAGAGGGCAGGCCACATAATTGCCTGTTACCTCTCTCTAAACCGCCTTTGTTTAGTTAGAAATTGAACTCCCAGGGTTGGAGGGCACGGAAGACAGTGAATTCAGGGGATTTATCCGGAGGGGTTTCTCATACTGTGATAGCGAGGCCACTCTGACAGTCATTTTCCTCACAGAGGGTTACCTCTTAACTGGTGCACTGTCTCAAACTGTGCCTCATTGAAACGCATGGCGCAGCACACAACCTCAGGGTCAGCAGTTACAAGCCCTCATCGGCATCCAGGACGCAGCATGTTGTGAGGGGCTCTGCTTTAGATTTTTGCAGATTGCAGAGCAGCTTTTCATGAGTGTGCGTTTTACATGCCCATTGCACTGTGGCTCATGTTCTTGCATGCTTGGAATTCCATTTATGGGTCTCTTAAAAGTCAGGCCCACGCTAGAAAACGCAATTAAATTCAATATTGCTATAAATACATGACGGGCTGGCCTGAAAGCCAGAGAGCAGGGCGAGGCAGTGAACACCCACTCACACTCCACAACCCCCTTCCCAATCATCCCAGACCTATGAAAACCCCTCCCCCCCGCCGCATAGTGAATTGTGGTCAATTTGAATGATCAACCGAAGACAATCTGTGAGGCAGTGGCTGTCACAGCGAATATTAGGCCGCAATGAGCCGCACCAATAAAAAAAAAATCGGTGTGTTTGGAATAGTCAATGTGATTTTTCACTCCTGTGTGTGTTTCTATAGCTCCCTTTGGCACAGACAGAAATGAGAGAAATGAGAGTGCTCTGTCTTTGCTGTGCTAGGCTCTACTCTGGGCAAGGTTGTGCCATGCTACGCTAAACTGTATGGCTCTGTGCTTCGCTCTATGTCATTAGCTGAAACACAGCTGCTGTTGCATCTGATGCAGTAAGCACTCAGCTCATCTCATCGGTTCTCAGCCACTGGTTTTCCACTTCAGAATCACTGCGCTTCGGAGGGCTATAATCTCACTGACATAATGGTGTCCACTCCAATCGATAGCCAAATGGCACGGTGAATCAATAGCCACCATACTGTACAATAACGTGGCCTGGGAGTGGCAAAAGGGGAAAGCAGCCTGCAGCCGTCACATGTTTAACTCTGGAAACTCTTTGAAAATATACTCCTTAATTATGGATCAAAAATACCAACCTTGTTAACGAGCCATGTATTATGGATTGCTGCATGATCTATGCTAATGTAAGCACAGCAGTTGGAAAAAAAAAAAAGCTGGCACCACTTTGCTTGCTTGCCTCTCTCTCTAATCACTACACATGCAAATACACAGAGTGTATGCACCCAGAAGCTCAAAAGTAAAGCCAAAACCGAGATACAAAACTTTGCATACTTAACAGTGTAAATACAGTAAATACCCAAAGTTGGTCAACGAACAGTTTCACTCTTTGGAGATGAAAATGGCATCACATTTTTAAATATTTAAATAGATGTTCAAATACCCCCTCCCACACTTCTCCTTGACACACTTCTGCACAAACCAGAGGTTTTCTAAATCAGGCAAGAAAGTAGTGATCACACGTCTAACCTATTCAATTAACGGTTTGTTGGCTTCCCCCTGAGGAGCCGGAAAATTCATTGGCTTTTTAAGTGTTAATCAAGCCTTTATCCAAGCCTATCTAAAGAGGTCTGAGAAGAAAACAGTCATTTTACATGTAACAAGGCATCGGCGAAAGCATTTCTGCAGTTTAATCTGAGAGATAACAGCTTGAGTGTCTCACATCTAGAATAAAGGTCCTTAAATTATCCAGCTGTTTGAAATGTTTTGTCTGCAGCATCCTGAGAGATAATATTATGCACAGAAAAAAGCATAATGCTTTTGGCAAGAATACAAATTGGAAAGGTAACTAGGTAAGGGTCACAGCTAGAGCTCAGTCACTGCTGTTATTCCAACAGAGAAGCAAATTGCCCTGAATGGAAGATAAGACGTTTATCTTTTTGTCAGTACCACACTTTAACACGGTAAGAACCGATGTATGATTAGATCCAGCTTTAAAAAAAATCACTACCACCTTAAACGGCAGTTTCTCTGTCGGAGGGCAATTTGGCAATCTGCTCAGCATCTCATAAAGCAGAGTTACAATAGCTACGCTGGACGTTTCAGAAATGAAAGACTTCAAATCTGAGAGTGCTGCTGGAGGAGAAAACTCATTTGCCTATGTGGATTTTGACCAATCACTGCCAGTGTTGAGTTAGATGAGTAGGTGTTACGGTATCGTAAAATTCTGCACCATCTGCATGGTGATTAAAGATTTTTTCTTATCACTGTTTTGACTGTGGGTATTTTCTCCCCACCAGCTCAGCTAATTTGCTTCAGTGCAGGATTGTTGACAAGGAAAAAAAAGAGACTTGTAGCAGGAGCAGAATGCAAAGCTTCTTCCTGTCTTGTATGCATGCAGAGATGTTTGGCGTGTCATTATCGCAATGTCATCATAGTGCTAGCTGCTACACTAGTGTTTTTCCACACACACACACACACACATCTATCACCACATACACCTACATAGTTACAACCACCCATACATCCACCCACCCACACACACACACTTCCGCACACACACACACACTGAAAACCATGCTTTAAAGAGAGCGTGGCTGTGCGGGTATATAGCGGTGAAATATTGGAGCCATTGCAGCCCTCCAGGCATGCAGTTATCAGGGATACAGAACTGATGGGAAATCAATCAGCTCAAGTGGAGTGGCCTGGCCTGTGGTGAGGAGAGGAGTCTTGTCTTCTCCAGATGCATGTGTTGATGTCTGCACATCACTGCTCTAACCATTGAACTGAAACAGACATGCATTTACTGTATGCATGTATGTATGTATGCGCATATACATATGTACAAAGGATGGGCATGAGTACTCTGACTATTCCATGTGGACATGAGTATTTGTTGAACATATTGATTTATCGTCATCCAACCTCCCAGATGTGAACATGATTTTTATTTTTATATGTATAAATGGGTAAAATTTCTGTGTGCAGTGTACCACTTTACCCCAGTACTGCTTGATTACTGCTGTGGGAGTGTAAGCTCCATGCCAGGGACAGTCGATGAGACTCCACCCACACATGCACAGAGTTACAGGGCTAACTGTTAGCCACACACAGCCAACGAAACGTTTATTAACAGGTTTAATGACAGTTGCGCTATTTTGGCATCAGTGTCACATTGTTGGTACCTTTGATTGGTTTGGTGTTGGATGTTAGCTGCTGCTGCTGTGTTAACTCGTGCTAACCAGGCAGACGATGAACTGTCTGTGAGGAGAGTAGCTCAGCCAAACCTATGTAACAGCAGCAACAGAAAGTTTTTCTTCATGTTAACTTTGAATTTATGGTTTAATAGTTTTATTAAAGCCTGGTTGTTGCGCTTGTTTTCTGTTGTTAGCTAGTTTACATTCCTGATTTTCTGTTAGACTGTTAACTAACTAAATAAACATGTTGGATTTTACACCACCCCAACCAGCCAACACTTGCTTTCCACTTTGCTCAACGTAGGATAAACTTCTTCCTGCATAAGGTCAACATTGCCATTGGTGTGAAGTTTTGAATTGGGGGACTGTCTGAGACTTAGACTTTTGTTTACACGCTTAAAATGATGTGTATATTTTCCTGACAAGCCACACCTTGTGGTTGTGCTAAGAATAGTCTGACTCGTAGGATGTAGGCTGTGCAAATACAGCCTATCACTGGCTCCACTGCTAGAGAACCCACATAGCCAGCTCTATCTCTTTACTTCGTTTAAGAGCTGTGCGCGAAGCAGCAACAACTTCCAAGCTACCAGGTCCAAACACTATTTTTTAAGGGCACCCTCACTGCATTCTGGGCCTAGCGCACTCCAAGACAACTGTGATCGGTTTAAAGATTTTTTCAAACAACCTAGAGCGTTTTTCCACCTAGTGCAGAATTATTATGGGTTCAGCCAGACCTCTCCCCACCGCTGGCACAGCACGAGATGAACGTGGCTTTGTGAGACCATGCAAAGACTCTATCCTTAACCAATTAAACTTCAACTGGCTAAAAATCCTAAATTCCCAGAAGAAAAATACCAAGAACATGACCTCAGTGGCCTGTTTGGTAGCTATGACCCTGATAACTGATATATTTCAAAAGCAGATATAGCTGCCAAGTCTTAACCACATGTAACCACAGAAGTCGCAGATCAGAAAACACTCGGATTGTGTTTTTTTTTTTTTTTAAGTGGTTAAATTGTGAGTCTATGTAGCTACCTATCTATCTGCTTTTGTGTTTGCTCAGCTCAGTGTGAAGTGGGCGATGCAGTGTGAAGGCAAACAGCAAACAGATCTGTTACATCTCTGTGTAGACCTCATATCTAATTCATGCATTTTATTGTTGCTCTGCAGCTGTGTATATGTGCTATGAGGTGCAAGCCAAGCTCTGGTCGACACCAAAATCACATACATAAATGAACAGGGCAAGGTTATGTACTGTCGCTGGAGGCTCCGGAGGATTTAAGTGTCATTGCCATATTATCCCAGAGAGACGGTTTCTTTTATAATGATTTAAAGTATGAATGTAAACCCATTTTCATGCAGAGTTCTCAATGGCTTCATCTTGACGGGAGGCAGGGACAGGAAGCGTATGCTCCATTTACATTTTCACATTTTACACAAGTTCTTACAGGAAACAGCTTATAGCAAGCGTAACCTCACCGGCTTAAACGCCTGGACTGTCAGCATGACGAGCATCCACATTAATCTATCAGCATGTGCGTTTGGCTGCGAGTACATGCTTCCATGCATGAGGAGGGCGTCACAGCGGTGCTCCTGTTCCTGGCCGTTTCGCATCCTATTTGCTCCTGTTTGCATGTGTTCTCCTGTTCACTTCTTATTTCCATCCTCTCGTGCATCCTCCCTCGTATCATTACTGCAAGTATGTGCACCTGTACCAGATGGCAAGTGTGTGTATGTGTGTGTGAGTGTGTTTATTCCTGTTTGTGAGAATACCGCTTGTCAGGATTTGTATGTGTGTCTGGGTTTTGTGCTTGTGTTTAACAGTGGGTGTTTTTGCATTTCCAAGTGGGTAGGAAGCCCCCTACCAGTGACAATGAGGTGTCAACTAGGCATTTAATAGTTTCCGATTCTGAGAACCTGGAATCACTTAGTGCAGTAAATATCTTTTAATTTAACATCACTAATGGCCGGGGAAATCAACTGAGCATTTCAGAGTGAAAACCTTTATATTTTCCGCTAATTCGGCTCTGGAGTTCTGTAAGTCCACTAGTCAAAGCTACAGAAGGGTGACTAATTAAAGGGAAATAAGTGAGGGGAGAAACATGACAAATGCAGATGCAGTCATGCAGGTTACTGAATAGATTTATGAGTGTGAAAATTATGTGAATCCTGCTTTGTGGCGATAGATTTTTTTAGATAAAGGAGCACTTAATCCCTCATTTATCTTAAAAATTTCATAATCGCTAAAATTGGAGAAACATGAAGCGCGCCTGCGAGCTTGTCAAGGCAGCCAACTCAAGCCTGCCTCTTCTCTCACATGGCACACTCTTACTGCTATGTATATCCAATGCAACCTTTCAACCATGGCGATGTACTTAAGCTGACAGAGCTCTGCTCACTCTTCGCTGCCATGCCTGCTGCCACACTGCTCACCTGAAAGCTGTGCTGTCACTCGCTGCTTCTGTTGCCGCCACTACTTCTGTTCATATTGCATTTCAAAAGCCCAATCGTCACAGAGCACCCACCTGTAGGGTCTACACTCCCTCAGGGGGAGGAGATAATGTTATTCTCCCCACTCCCTGCTGTGCTGAGCTTGGTATGGAGCGTAAAGTTTAGAGCCCTGGCATCAAACATTCACGGCATACATATTCTACATTAACTGATCATCCATTCCACACGACTTGACTAACTGAAATGGTTTTCATTGGACAGTAATGATGGCGTTTGCAGTCACAAGATGTCAACCCAATTGAACATTTATGGGAGATTTTCAAATAAAATGTTTGACAGTTCTCTCCCCTGCTATCATTAAAACACTAAATGAGGGAATATATTTTTGAAAAATGATGTTCCTACCCTCCAGCAGAGTTCCTGTGATTTGTAGAAAATAAGGCCAAGAGCATTTAAAAGGTTCTGAGGGCTCGTGGTGGGCTCCCACCACAAAAAAACCCCTGCCAGCAACTATTAACTGGCATTTGTCTTTAGTGGGAAAGGCTATCAGAAGTGTATTCCCAGAACAAATGAGTCTGCAGTAGTCACAGGTATTTATCAATGACTGTATATAACATGGACAACGCATCTCCACTTCCTCACAATGTGCAAAAATGAAGCCAAAATATCTTGGATATGGTCTCTGCCATCTTGCGCTGGTGATGTAATTTGGAGCCAGAGTCTATGCAGGAGTGATCTCTGCAGTATCCAGTTCCTGCCATCTGAACAATAGCAAGCAGCACCACTAATCAAAAGCAAACCATTGGGCACACACAGCTGTCAGTCATAATGCCAAACCCCCTTTTAAAGCATCAAATAACTGATTGAATACAAACCTATCAGACAGAGGAACACTTGAGTGTACATCAGCGTGATAAGAACCCCTAAAATGACAGAAACCATCTTTAGGAAAATGTCCCATTCACTAACATAGAGGGGGCAGGTTTATGACCTGCACTGCATCCAGCCACCAGAGGGCGATCAAAAGATTTTGGCTTCACTTTCTGGGATCTGTAATGTCGTCTACCTTTATTATACAGTCTATGGTATTTATTTGCTCCAGTCCAATTAATAGTGACTGAAATAAATGACACCTGCATAGACATGATCATTTCTGGCCCTTTTCAAGCACGAAGCTACGACCACTTGAAGTTAGCACGTGACTCTTTGACATCCAGCAATAAATTTCGTCCATTTCCATCTAAGCAGCGTTCAAACTTTGTTTCAAATTAGCTGGCATCGAGTTTGAAAGAAAGACTATATAAGTAAGAGATATTATAAGAAAAGTAACGACTGTAACATTTTCACTGGCCTCCATGCTGCTTTCTACTGCTTACTAACACTGTTTTCAGGCACACATGTGATGTCAAACATTCTAGAAAAAAATAAATAGAAAGGCAGACTCATCTGCTGGCAATAGGAATGGAGTCTATTGTCTATTTTTGTAACAGGTTTTCCCATATTTAAAATACCTGCATATACATGTTAGTTTTGGTTAAAAAAACAAAAAGGTTGTAAGATACTATGTGTGGATTTTTCCCTGTAATTTTTCACGCATCTGTATGTTTAAACCTTTTAGGAATCACAGGTCACAGTTGCAGGGACAGATTCTTCAAAACAATTGGTGGACATCAAAATTTCACAGTGTGTTTCATAGTGACTGATGACACTGTCCACTCTCTCTTTTGTCCTGGTTCTCTGTTAGCATGTAAGTGACAGCTAGGGTCAGTAAAGGGTCTCAGGGTGGGGAGAAGGCTTGGCCCTCTGGTGGCCCCGTCTGCACACTGCCATGCTGGTTAAGAAGCAAGATGAATGGAGAGCATCTGGAAAGGCAAGCTGATCTGAAAACCAGCCAGACACGGCTTAATACAAAGTGTGCATCAGGGGTCTGGACATGTTTGTCTGTTTGTATATTGTGTAAAGCATGAGTGTGTACATGTTGTCAAAGGGGAATCTGTGCAGCTGTGTGTGTGTGTGTGTGTGTGTGTGTGTTGTGTGTATGCATGCATGATGTGTCACTGTGTAGGTCCAGTGAGTTCAACAATCTATATGTGCACATATGTGGCAGATTTCAGCCAGCTGGAGGACATAAAATATTTTAATAATGGCCATAACAGAGTGTGCTGACAGTATCCTGCTGTACTGTTTATCTATTTACTAATGGACAAAAACAGCAAGAGCGAAGGTTATATCAGCTAAAGCACTGTCCGAGCTGAATGCGTGCAGCAGATAATAAGGGAACGTCATTGGGTCGTCCTCCAAGCATGCTTATTAGAGCAAGTTGAAACTGTTCCTGTAGAAAATATTGTTTAGCCAACCTTTGTCTGAGCTGGCTGTGCTGTGCAGGTGTGGCCGTGTGTAATTACAGTATGTGTGTTTGCTTGTAATTACGTCAGGCCCACAGAGTCAGCACCCAAGCCAGTCTAGTCTCCATGTGCAGTGCTCCAAAACAGAGGCTCTCATGATTTAATTACCGCACAAACATACACACACATGCACACACAAAGGACAGTGAGCCAACAGACCACGTCTCTTAGTGTTTTGTACAGCTCCCCATAGTCCTCTCTCGTTTGTCACTCGCCAACCTTTGCCAGCCCCTCACAAATTCTCCTTTTCCATGGTCGCTTGGTTTAGAAATCTAAATCTGTCCAATAAGAATATACTTGGAAGTCCTGCTGGGATGGCCAGAAAGATTTCAGGAAGGAGTCAAGCCAAGCTCTTGGACATTTATAATAGGCAGGCCCTTAGAACAGCTAATGCTATATTGGACTGCCAGGACCATCCACTCCTGGATGAGTTTAAGCTGGTGCCTTCAGGACGTCCGTTCAGGGCACCCGTTTTCATGTCTCCTTCATCCCAAGAGCTACTGATATGCTTAATAGCAAATAGCACTCCTCGTACTTCCTTTTCACACTTGCACATTTGCATTCTGTACATGCAATATCCATTGCTCTGCTGTAGCAGTTTAGGGCTGTTGCTATAACGGCAATATTGCGCTATTCACAACTTTGAGCATCTATTCTGCACTGAGCCCTGCACGTTTACTGTTGTTTTTTTTGCTGCAGCAGCTCGTCACTGTCACTTTTTAACCATCCATGCAATCACAGTGGAGGTAAGGGGCAGTACAAATACCACAAAGACCAACCATCACATCGCTGACCAACCACAACAGTGGAGGAGAAATTGATACAGAACCCACACAGAACGCTGGGTCCTTCCTCCATCCCTACATGCCAGAACAAGTACTCTACCTTGTGCTCAAATTTTTACATCCATGGAAATTCTGTGTCATAGCAACGAGAAAAAAACGATGCACTCCTCATCGCACATCATTGCCCTTCTGTGTTCTGCATTTAACAATGAACAAGTATTTAATTTGTTTTTAAAAACTGTGTCATCATTTCCATTTAAAAAGCAACAATATGCCTAACAACAGCCTCACAATAAAGCTGATTTATAACACACTAAAGTCAGGATAAATGAAGAAATTTGCACAAACAACAAAAAATGGCAGTAATATGCATATCACGCTGTTAGGACACCATCAATCACCGCGGGGGAAATTCCCTCGCCACTACAGTCCTAGAAGTGTGCTTGATGTTGTCTTTTGTATTCTGTTTTTATGCTTTTATGTGAACCCTGGCTGCAAAACCAATTTCCCCAAAGGGGACGATACAGATAGCCTTGCACCTTGAATTCACCGACTGTTTGAAGTGCAGGAGGGTGGCTGCCATGGCAGGGAATTAACCCGTCTATATGGGGCCACCTGACCCCTCTGTTGGACATTATTGCCTGTGTGTTATATGTTTCAGCCCAGCGACCACAGTTACTGTTGTGTATATCAGCATCGATACAGATCAAGCCTGACGAGGGGAAATGTCAGACTCCCTCGGCCGGGCTGAAGCCAGGACTGGTGGACTTATTAGTCCATAGCGGCTGCTGGTAGTTGTTGCTGGGGGGATAAACGTTGTTTCATATGACTGTGGCTCTGAAAGGCAGAAGCAGCTGCTGCTGTGTCACTGCCCCTGGGCTGTGGGTGCGGTGGGGGGACTCTAGAGATACATGGCTCCTCTTTCCTCCTTCTCCTCCTGCCCCCTCTTCCATTACTCCCTCCTCTATCTCTCCTTACCTCACCTCCCTGTCTACCCTCCCTCTCTGCCGTCTTTCTTTTTTTCTCAGCAGCACTTAAACACCAGCACCAACAGGCAGAAGATAATGCAAGGACACACACACACCCGGCAGTGATGTACTCTCACGTGTACTGCTTCATTTTCTGTGTGTGGGCTCGAATACAAAAGGCTAGTCCTTCTTATCTTTGCCTGTTGTCTCTATGCCTGTGTGCGTGTGTGTGTGTGTGGAAACACACCATCATGTGTATGCCTGTGCACACTGAGAAGAAAGTACAAGAGAATTCTACGTGCAAATGTGTGTAAGTGCTTGTGGGTTTTTCTTGTTTTCAGTGATGAGCATTTTTTTTTTTTTTCGCTGGCCTGTATCTCAACTAAGCACGGCACTAATAGGCATTCTGCAAGCCACTCTGCTCTGCAATTAGCCGAAAACCATGGGAAAAACATTGATAAACAAAGATGAAACAATTCACGCCTTGCCCATCGCAAAGCCCTCAATCGAAGTCAAATGCTATTATCATCCCGGCAATGCATTTCGGCAGGTGGAAGCCCGCTCTGCCAAACAGACACTACTATGCCCTTGAAACGCATCAAACAAAAGCAGATGCAAGTGCCTGTTTGTTCAAACACTTATTAAATGCCCATATAGGCCATTTATGTGGGTGTTGTTACTGGAACCGGAGCTAAAGCGGTGGTGGGTGCTTTATCCTTGTCCACACAGGGCTCTGGCAGTGTGGGCCCGGGGCTGCTGCCCATAGTTTCATGTCAGAGCCAGACACAGAGACTACAGCCACCACCAGGGCTGAAAAGCTCCATCATCCAGCAAACACGCTCATTTATCCTGAGCTGGCTGCTAAGTAAAAGAGATGGCTCGAGGAATTTAAAAAAAAAAAAAAAAAAAGCACATGAATTGTTCTCTCTATCTTTTCTCATTGGCTTTCTATCTCTCCCTCATCTCCCATTCCCCAGATTTCTCTCATTTCAGGCTATTTCTTTCTTGAAAATGTTTACACTTAATGAAACCCGACCAGCCTACTCCCTGAAGCCTGATGCCTTTGAACATTACTCTTAGCCTCAGCAGATCAATATCAACCACGTTCCCTGTCCGTCTGCTCGCAACTGCTAAAACTTTGTAGTAATGAATGATATTTTTTTTAACCTCACAAACTCTCTGGAGTTGTCTGATGAAACCAGCAGCATCTGGGTCTTCCAGTTGATTTTCCTTCTCAGTGCTGTCAGGCCAAATAATATCTCTTGTATCTCATATAGCTCTTAATCTCTCACCGATAAATGAAGTGTAACAAAAACGAAAATGCTCTCATTCCCATCACAGCAGTCACTTACAGTGATGCAAGTTGACGGAAATCCAAAGCGCAGTCTGGAAATTGGATGAGGGGGCCCAGTTGCATCACAGCACCAGACAGGCAGCATATTGTATTGGTCAAACAAGTGCTCAGCTCTGGCACTCTGTTTACATCAGAGCCGGTCAACAGGAGTCAAGGAGGTGAATCGGGGGGTTGGTGCCTTGCTTCACTGGACTCAGTGAGTTTTACAAGGTCTCTGTCAATAGCCGTGACAAGCTACAAGCGACATTTCTGCACTCTTGACTGCACTGGGGAACCTGTGGGTCTGTATACTGAAGCTCAATGGGTAGAACATCACACTAATAATTCCTAGAGGGCCTACAGGGGAGTTAACAGTATTTGCACTGTGACAAAATACAGAAGGGAAAAACTGGTAGAGGAGAAAATGCAACAATTAGCATGGACAACAGTAAGAAATACCCTAACGTGAGAAAATGATAAACTTATAGGCATGCCAAAATGATAAAACCATGCATCAAACAGGATGTTACTGAAGCCCAGACAACATGATTCATTGCTGCAACATACTGGAAGAAAAAACAAAATTCTTTCTGCTTTGTGCATCAAGATTGATTGAAGAAAATTTAATTAGAAAAAAAAAAATCAATGTGCACTTTAGAGACAAAAGGGTTAGTCGATGAGTCAATTAGTCTGTCAACACAATAAAAATTGGCAAATATTTCGATTACCAATAAATCGCTAAGTCATTTC
>JAPZEB010000010.1:21859105-21874189 GCA_029783705.1 Chaetodon striatus
TCTGCTGCTTTTTTAGTGTCTTATTTGATAGTAAACATAATATTTTTTAGCTTTTTGACTGTTAGTTGGACAAATCCAGCAATGTGAAGATGTCAGCTGTGTAGGATTGGGTACCATTCATATTCAACTTTACCCCCTCCAGTGCTTTACTTCATCTGTAATAACAAAAAATTCAACTTTTGAACAGCTGCAGGGTTACGTAGTAGATTAAAAAGCAATTCTGCTCCTCTGCTCTTTTCTAATCACACATGGAGCTAATCTTCTGTCTCTGTCTGTTTGCTTGTGTATGTGTGTCTCTGTCTGCTTGTCTAACAGTGATACTAAGCCAGTGCTGTAGCTGATTAGGTGGGTGTAATACTGGGTCGATGAATAGGTTACAGAGGAGGAAAAGGGTAAACTCCCTATATATTCCAATGGCTTTTTGGCTGATAGGTGAGTATACTGTAAACAGCCAGGAAAAGAGGTGGGTGTACCCTGTAAACCTGTGTATACCCTTCACCCTAGGCTACACCTCTGTACTCAGCTATTGCTTAACTAACATAGTAAAGAAAATAGACAAGGTGCTAAAACAGCAGTGGCAGATTGACGCTTTGGCTCCCTGGGAAGCCAACAGAGCAGCCACTTAGCTCCGAGACTTCCTGGCTTTGGGCGTTACTGCCCCCTGTCTGAAGTTGAGCCCGGCAGCTTCAAGGAGCTTGGTTTCCTGCCTCGGAGCTAAGTGGCTGTACCAAGCTCGATACCCAACCCTACAACTAACCGTGGCAATACATTAAACACGGTGCAACACGTCGAGCACAACCACGTGCAGATCTTTATTTTTACATGGCTGGTCTATTTGTTTTTCTCTGTGCGCGGCTCTGCAGCCCTCCAACAGTTAAAAACGACACAGAGCTGTGTAAAAGAAAACACAGTCTGTCTATAAATGATAGAAATTAGTGCTTCATTGTAGCAGAGGCAATGCGACGCAGCAGAGCAACCTTGTGGGTGCTTTTATATTTCGCATTGAAACAAATCAAATGAATGCATCCTGTTGTTAAAATAATCCAGTTAATTAATTCAATACCTGATAATACAGTCTATACGCTTTCAAACCCTCCATAACCAACTGCATTATCACTTGACAAAACACGATACAAATACAGTGAAGCTGGCGGCAACCACGCACTGCAAAGACGGAGTCTGTGAGGCAAGTAAAAACCTCCGCTTCACCTACGTGATATGTCGCATCTGTGCCCCATGTATTTCAGCTGTAAGGCTTTCAGAAATTGTTGATGGGCCAAGCACTTGAGCATTTTTTTCAATTAAATTTAACGTTGCTTTAGGAGGCGCACTTGTTTTGCATTAATCTACGAATGCAGAAAGAAACTGAGGCAGGAAATGAAGGGAGTAAAAGATTAGAAACACATCTCAATAAAAAGCAGTTCAGTTCAACACCAATGCAAACTACGGCCTCAATAATAAACATATATTTAAATTTATACCTCTCTGACAGCGTTCATCAAAACTGAAAATGATCTTTGTAAAGGCAGAGTTAATGGCCGAGCTGCTGTGTTGGATTTCATTAGATTTCACAGGTGTGCCTGAGCTTGTATTTTGTGTGCAGGTTTGTGTTTGAAAGTTTATACAGAACATAAACAAGAATGAATTGAATCACTTGGAATTCTGTTATGTAGAAGCTGCGTTTCTCATCTTGTGGCCTTGGAGTGGTCTGCGTCTGTATTAAAAACTAGTTTGCACAGATAGCCATCCCATTCTTCATTCCAGAGCAGACTAACGTGATTCATGGTTATTGTCCGACAACAGCCCCGCGTTACGCTCCCCTCCCTCCCTCTGTCCCTGTCTCCACCGCTGTGGTTTCTGCCTGATCAATGTGTGTTCTTAGCAACTCCATCTCTTTCTAATTAAGATATTTCACTGTGTTCTCTTCAAGGAATTCACAGAAAAGGTCAAGCTGACAATTCTCCAATTTAGGTCTCAGAGCGTTCACAAAGGTCTTGTTTGTCACAACAACAACGATCCAGCCCGAGTATTTCCACGTGGCAAAAAAAAATGTCAGCGACTGATGACATTAGGGGTTTTGGGGAGTGTGAGATGTTGGCGCACGCCTTGCTCAACCCGCTCCAACTCCATCTGACTCACTTACTGGCGTAATCACCTCATGTTTCATCAGAGCTTTCCGATGGGACAAATGATCGCTATAAAACACAAGGAAACAAATTAGCCACCGGTGTCAAGATTTTAATGGTTCCAATTAGTCAACACTTTGGGGAATGTGCATTATTAAGAACGATAGCGTGCCACTTCCAATCTGTAAATTCCACCTAGTTTGCAGCAGTCAAAACGAACGTGTCCGACACTTTTTACACGAGTCCTACAGACCTAACATTACAGTAGCTTGTGTTGATTAAGTACATTGTACATGATACGAGAGCAGGGCATTCAGTCAGACTGACATCGCCACCCTAAACCCACACACACACATCTCCGCATGCCAACAACTCTGAGGCTTATCCTGTTTTCATGCCAAAAAGGATGGCAGCTAAATATCCAGACAAATATATATTTTAGGCAAACATATTTTCTCTGCTCTGTCTGCAACTTCTTTCCTCTCAAGTGCTGCCCAACAGCAAACCAACGCACAGAAATCATGCCAACTGGATGGCAAATATTCCGCACTTTAACTTTTTATTACTTTTGGTTTCCCCCAACTTGCTATCTGAACTGAGAGTTGTGATTTGAATGCACATCTGCCAGCAGCTCCTGACTGATTTGTTCCCAGATTACATCCTTTGGAGCGTTTTTCTTTTGGCACTCTCTCCCCTTCTCTGCAATGTTCTGACTACAGACAGAGACAGTAACTAATCAGTTGCCCTTAGTAGGCTTTCCAGAGGTTGTAGAGCCGGCCAGAGCTGCCTCTGTTTGTTTATCATTGTATAGATAAAAATGATGACTTGCTTCCTTTAAAAACCTTGAGTACTTTTAACTGCAAGTGTAACAGCACTTTGCATTTTAACCCTTCGAACCCTGGAGCGACATCACTTTTCTTGTGCTGCTTTCAGACGCCTTTCGCAAGTATTTAAACCGTTGAACCCTCAGCAAATTGGTGTGATTTCTTTCAGAAACATGGGAAATAAGGCACTGAGCAATGTCCCTTAAACTAAAAAAATATAGACATAGAAAAAGTATTTCAAAATCTAGGGACAAAGGAAAGAAGTTAAGAAAACTATATTCATTATTATTATTATTACATCTTAAATTATGTTTTTATTTTTATGTAATTAGTATCAGTTTAAAGTACTAATTTCCCTGCTTGTTTGTTCGTTTGTGACTTTCTTCCTTTTTAACTAATTGTCTTGTTTTTAATTCTCTCTTTAACTAATTTCTTGCAAAATTTTTCATGTCTTCTTTTGTTACTAATTGCCTTCCTCCCATGTTTGTAAGAGAAATCAAGCCAATTTGCAAAGGTTTCAAAGGGATAAAGTCCCCCTCCAGATACATTTGTATCTAAATATACTGTGCTATGATTAATATTTTGATTTCCACATAAAAAGTTAAACACACACACACACACACACACACACACACACACACACACGTAAACAGATCTACTCTTTCTGTCACTGAGGACCACCACACCCACCACCTCTGCTTGCAGTAGGTCAATGTCTGCTTTCTCCAGCACTGGCACAGAGCTAAAACAACATGAGGAAATAGGTCTTGATATTGGGGGACTAGCACTGGGTTGACCGCTCAAAGAGCAGCGAGCATCAAAAGCATTAGAGGAAACATCAAAGAGATTCAGGCATACATATTTGAGCCTCAGTCAGACCCAGACTCAGACGAGGAGTCTGTCGTGCACTAAAATCAGTGACAAACAGATGTTTCAGTATGGTAAGTGTAGCTGCCATCGTTTATTTGTTAATGTTGTTTGTTATCTGTTAGCTTGTAACTGGCATTAGTAGTCATGAAACATACAATAACATCTGCTACAATGTTATGGTGTGTTCGCATTGGTCACTCACTCACTCTCACTCTGCTCTCTGTACTAACAAGTCTGCTCTGTAGGCGTCAGCTTTCGTTGCTGGTGTTGTGTTGAAGCATAGACTGTATATGTATATATCTATATATATATAAATATGTCTTCACTTGCTCCCACTGTACAAAAACGAAGTCAAAATATGTCGGATACAGCTGCTGCCATGTTGCACTGGTGACCTCATTTGGAGCCAGAGTCTGCGCAGTAGCGATCTGTGGTATTGAGATCCTGCCCATACACCTGTCCAACCAATCCCAAACAGTGCCATTGGTTGTGAGCACCAACTGGCAGGCACAGCTGTTAATCACGACATTGGCCCATGTCCCATCCACTCACATGGCGCGGGCAGGGTTTATAACCTATACTGCAGCCAGCAACCAGGGGGCAATCTAGATGTTATGGCTTCACTTTTGGGGAGCTGTCATGTTGTCCATTTCTTTATTATTGGTCACTGTGTGTCTATGAGTCTGTTCCCCCACCAATATGTGTTGCCAGAAATAGGCAGTGATTGGCTTTTATATTAATGACTTACCAAATCTAGCTTGCGCAGGGTACGTTTGAATCTCAGATTTTAGGGAAATGCACAGACGCTGCCCCCTTCAGCAGAGGAATGTAAATAATACCTGTCTAGTGACAAACTTTGCACAGATACAAGTCAGTATAGTCATAGTCGGACATTTTAGGCGACACAAACAGAAGGAAAACACATTTCTGAGTGGAGAGGGATTTAAACAAGGGTACACAGGCTGTGATGCTCAATGTAACGACTGTTAGGCGCAAAAACGTAAAGCACTGGAGACATTGAAATCTTGCTGTTTGACGCCACAAGACGAACATTTGAAGGATCTCCAAAGTTTACAAAAACCTTGAATGTTCATACTGAATTGCACGCTAATCAGTCCAACAGTTGCTGACACTTTTCTCTCTGGACCACAGTTGTCTACCTCATGATAGCACTACAAGGAAAGTCGTTAAGATCTGTCCTCGGGGGACCATGAATGTGTACCAGAGTTAAATGGAAATACTGGGGCACATCATAGCGTGATTTATAAGCACGCATCCTCCTCAACACTTAAACTCCAGGACCCAGTCTGTCACTCTGCCGTGAGATTTATTACTAGTGATATCTACGGTACTCATCCTTATATCCTATATGACAGGGTTGGGTGGTCTTCTCCCCGAGAACGATGTTAGACTCTTTTTATCTATAAAGCACTTACTGGAAAATTACCATATTACCTTTCAGAATTGCTTTGTCACTCAGATGGGCTTCATCAGACACGCTCCGCTCTTAGTTAGGTCTGGAGTCAGAAAAAATCCTTTTAATTTTAGTGCACCTGTTCAACATCTCCTTAAAATCAATTCCCTTGTATTTTTTGGACATTTTAGAAATCTGATCTTACACTTCCACCCTCTACTTGTAATACATTTCACTTATTTTCTATTTATCTAACAAACTATTAACCCTAATTACAAAACTTTAAGAATTTATACTTAGCTGTATTTTATTAACATCTTTATTTTCCTAATTGAACCACCAAATTACTTGAACAAATGGAAAGTTTTAAATGGCTTTTATTACTTTTATAATAGTAATGCCTTTTCTCTGTATATCTCTTGTTGTTGTTCTCCTTTTCTTTGTTTCTGTAGTTGACTCAGTGTCACTGTAAAGAAAGGCCATCAATGATCTCTCGAGTATAAATAAAGGTTGAATGAAAGTCAGTAGGATTCATCCTCTGGAGATCATGAATGCCGATGCAAAATTCATCATATACTTCCTAGAAATATTTCAATAAAATCCACAAATATCGTCCTCTAGTGGAACTAAAGGAAACATCCAGGGATCACCAAAGTCAGTGGCATTTGGGGAACATGAAGGCCCGTAAAATTTTTATAGCAATCCATCAAATAACTGTTCGGTCTAAACCACAGTGGTGACCAAACAACCATTATTGTCATCCCTAGAGCCACTGGCTGCCAGTGTGGCTAAGAATGTCAGAGTAGTCCACTATAAAAAGAAAGAGATGAAAGTTCGTAACAGTGAGTTTTAAAAAAACTCAAATCTCAGGTCTTTACAAGAGCCAATTATAAAACAAGAAGGAAGTAAGACAGAAACAAATTAAAATGATAACCTAAAGACATTAAGAAAATGAGCAGTTAGACGGAGTTAAACAACAACAAGCTTGCAACAAGCAGAAAAACAGTAATATACAGACAGTAAATGGGAGTAAGGCAAATCAAATAAATGTATTCACTTTGCAGAACTAAATCTATTAAAAACATCTCTCAGGCCCCAGCTACGTGCCACTGCATGCGTCTGCCAATTTAGATGTACTGTATTCTTTGGCAAAACATTAGCACACATTGCTGAGACCTGCTGGAGCTGTGTTAGCAGAATAAAAGGAATAATAGGGGCTGTTTGCTGCAGAATATTACACACCACACTGCCATTAACCAAATGGCACCGAAATAAATGTGTTTGCTGCACAAAGAGTCAGTTGGTCTCGCAGGTCCGGAAATGGCCGGACTGCAGAGGATCCGATTGAGCCTGCCTATTGATCGTCCAGAAATTTGTTCATCTACATCCGGTCTTAAGGCTAAGCCTCAGCTAAGACCCACACCCTGTGTACCTTTATCCAGTACCCACCTCCAGCAGCTCCCCCCACCCCATCCTGGCTTATTGAGCTCTTCACTGCAGGCAAGGGAGGTCAGATGAGGCCTCTGCCTCCCCCCCGCCTCCCAGCATGTCTGCCTCAACTTCTATTGATGGAATGGCTTGCCAAATTGCTGTGTCACACAGAGATCTTGGAGGTCGAGGTGCTGCTCTTACACCCTCACCTTACCTTCATCCCAATCCCGAAAACATCTTGCCCCACCTACCTCTGCTTCCTCAGCTAAAATGCCTCGAGGGAATCGAGGAAGGGCAAAGGAGACAGGCAGTAAGCAAGTGTGTGTGCAGATGATAAGGTGGATGCGAGTGCACGTGTGAGACATATTCGCCGTGTGAGCCCGTGTGTGAAAACTTGTGTTTGTGTCTCAGAGCGCTGCCATGTTAGCGTGCTAGCGAGAGACATGGTATGTCAGATTTAAGTAAAAACCGTAGAGAGATAGTGGCACAGGAAGAGACTTAAAAGCACGGCGCTGCCGGCACCGCCGCCGCTGAAGGTGTGCGGCTGTGTGTGAATGATAGAACGCTTGTGTCGCTCATCGTCTTTCTGCTCACGGCCACGGTTAATTATTCACCGGGGTTGTGCTGCAGAGATGAACTGAGGGGCTCTGGGATAAAGGCACTGGAGGAGGAAGATGAAATTATAAAATCCTAATGACGGAACTCTGGCTGAATGGTAATTTCTTAAATTGATTTTGAAGAGGTGCCCAGACAGAGCCGGCATGGAGAGACATTGAGATGGGGAGAGGGAGAGGATTCCTCCTTCTCTCTCCTCTCTCTTTCAACTCTCTCTCTGGACATGTTCCAGCCCTTTTCACCTCTGGCCTAATCTTCCTTTTTATCCCACACTTAAGCTTCATCGCCACGCGTCTGTCCTTTTGTTTCAATCTCTTCTACTTAACCTCAACTTCTCACCTCCCTGTGCCCGCGTTTTCTGTTCACAAACCTCGACGATGTGATTGTCTTATTAACTATTATCTCATTTCACTCTTCAGTCATAAGTATACTAGACCTAAAACTTCGAGCCTTGATCCTGGCTGAGGTGAACTGCAATGTGGTTTGTTTGGACTGAGAATGTAATCTGAACTAACTGCAGAAAATGAGCATGAATGCAGTTCAGTTACAAGGAAATGAAAGTTGACATGTGATGGCCAGTGGATTAAAACCAAGGACAAATCTGCACTGATACTTTATTCAGATATTTCTTTAAAAGCTGGAAGAGTGCAAAGATGTCCACTCTGTACTGTATTTTGAGTATCATACCTGTTTTTTTTTTTTGTATTAATGAATACATATTTCAACATCTTTCTTATTAGTTAGGGAGTTACATCCAATATACATAGCAACCAATATACATAGCTGTCAATTAAATTAATTAAAGTAATAGTTCATCATTGTGGCAAATACAGTCTTTTGCTTTGTTTTCAACAGTGAGCTGAGAAGATAAATATCACGTCTGGATAAACAGACTTTATGTCAAAAAATAGCTCCAATACAAAACTTCCCCCGACGTCATACATTGTCACTATTATGTACATTTCTGTTTGTTCACAGACTAAACAAATGCGTTGCATGTTTATTAATGAGCTTTAAATGTTTTGCGAGGCTTATTTTTCAACCCTGCCTCCAGTCTTAACACTAAGCTAAATTAACCACATCCAAGCTCCAGCTCTACGTTTAATGTCCAGACATGAGTTTGGTATCAGTCTCCTCATCTCACTCTCTAACAGCAAGCTATTTCTGTTCTTATTATTCCTGTTATTATTCTTATTTATTTAAACAAACGAATGTGACTATGTGAAACCCACTATAACATTTGCTTCCAAAGATAATTCGTTTTTGTATTTAGGGATTCTTTATACTGTCCGTTATAAACCAAAGACTGCAACAGGAATGTTAATAATTAATAACTGTGGCTGGGCGATAAAACAATAATGTTAATTATCTTAATACAATTTTCTTTGATAGAGAATGTTCAATAAATCCTCTGTATAATTAAACCAACCATTTGCCTGTGTGTGAGGGAGGGTAGTGCGCCTTAAACACCAGTTTCCACCCACCATTAACCGGAAGGAGAAAAAGTAGAAGTAGCAGAAGAAGAAGGAAACGAGACCAGCCACAGAGGTGTACAGTAATGTTAAAACGGTCATTCAGCAGCACTGTTAAACCCTACGATTGAATTCCCTGCATAACTTTAGCTACAGTAGCTGTATAGTTGATTTATCTAATGCTAATAGTAAGTTAGCAAGTTAACATGACTGATTAGCTCTTTTATTAGAATGATATAACATAACATGACAAAACGCAATGTGAATAAAGCCTCTATACGTTTCCTCATCCTTAAACATGATTTCTTGCCTCAGTCACGTCAGAATGATTTTCATCTGTAATAAATGACCCCATATTACTTTATGAAGTTATCAAGGTCCATCTTTTGTTTTGATTAAGAAACAGCAGAAATAAAATACCGTGGGTGTAAAACTTGTACAGAAAGTATTGACCACAGTTGAGATCTTTGTTCTGTCTATTTATTAGGTCTACATTGTCAAACACTAACAAAATGTTTTAACCATCTGCACAAAGAGTTCGACATTCTCCTGACCAGAACTAGGATTTCTTTGTCTATTTATTGTTTGATTTATTGCCATTTTTTTTTCTAATTGTTTTGAATTTAACTCAGATTTGTTACATGTTTGTCATGTTCTAACAAAATAAATAATAGTTTAAACTACAATTAATACATATAGCTCCTTGATCTTCCACTCAGGAGCAAAAATCAGCCTTTAAACTTTTAATACTGATTAATATGAAAATGTATGTAGTGATAACATTTTTAGCCATATCACCCAGCCCTATGTTCACAGACCATGAGAATTTAACCCTAAACCGATTAACCCTATCAGTTATATGTTGAAAATATATACTCAATATAATATACTGGCACTACCTGGGGAGACAGCTGGAGTCTAACGACATCACAAAGACAATGCCATGATGTTGCTCCTGGGACACAACTACAGCACCCCTTAACAACCAAACCACCTTAAGACAGAGGGGGACACCTATATCAGAGCGGTCAGTTCAATATCTGCACAGTTAACACAAGCTAACACAGCAGCAGCAGCTAACATCCAACATCGCCATTAAAGTTCCCAACAAACTCACAACCAACCCCGACACCAGTGTTGTTAAACCTGTTAGGTAACGTTAGTGGTGTGATGGTAACAGTCAGCCCAGTCACTGTCTGTGTGCAGGGCAGGCAAACTCTTAACACCCCCAGCATGGGGCTCACACTCCCACAGCAGTAGTGTCATGATAAACAGCAAGAGCAAGAGAGTGTTAGTCTACAACATTTTTTTCATCTAGTTAATATTATTTTTTCAGCAGCCCTGTATGGTGGACTACAATGCCACACCAAATTTGGCAGATTTACTGTGGTTGGTTGCACACTCTAACCTACAATACACCGTGGACCTGTATGCTGGATTCAACATGGCTTGGTTCAAAATGAAAATAAATCCATGCTCGAGGTATCTGGACAGATAATGATGCTTGACTCTGCTCAATAGCTGGATGCAATAATGAAATAAACAGGTGGCTGAACAGGTGACGCACAAGATGCTCCGCCACTTTTGCTACAATTGCAGGGTCAACATGCAGAAATTTCTATATAACGAAACAGTCTTTCCCACAGTTGTCACCAAGAGACACATTTGAGGAAGTTTGCTCCTACTATTTTGACATCGGAGTCTGGCACTTTGTCCTTCACCATCTTGGATATTTGGAGCCAGAAGTGACCATATTTAGACAAAAGGGTAGTAGAGGACTGAGGGGTGGGGCGAACTAACAGACTGTGGTGACGCCTCACAGACAGCCTTGCACTCAAGCAGCCACGCCCTTCAGTAAATGTAACTTTAAGCCTAAATAAAATTTATCCAGGTGAACTATATAAAAAGTAAGTACTGTTAAGTTGCAGTGAATGGAAAAATTAGCTTTAGAGACCCAAATTGTTTTGTGTAGCAGGCTGTGAGCATGTTTGTTACTGCTGTAAAGTTGGGCATTTTAACATGGGGGTCTATGGGGACTGAAGCCAGCCCCAAGTGGCCATTTGAGGAACTGCAGTTTTGGCACTTCTGTGTTGACTTCATTTTCCAGCCTTGGAGGTTGCCGCTTGGCTTCAACACTTGTGTGAGTTGAGTAAGACGTGATAGCTGTGAGAGTAACATTATAAGCACGTTAGCTGAACCAAGTGCATGTCTGAAATGCTTGTGTGCATCCATGCATACCGATTTTCCCCAGCTTATAGCCATGTATGATTTTTTTTTTTTTTTTTTACGCGTGGCAGTCGCCTCAAGGGTAAATAAATGTTCTTATGACTAAAACCATCACTAGAAGCAGCTAGAAAAATGTGGGAGGAGAAAGTAAATGCATCCTCTTTTCCTCTCACCCAATACCTACTGTTGAGTTGCCACTGAGCAGGAGCAGAAGCACTTAACCTCACACTGCTCCA
This sequence comes from Chaetodon striatus, assembly GCA_029783705.1. Classification (NCBI taxonomy): domain Eukaryota; kingdom Metazoa; phylum Chordata; class Actinopteri; order Chaetodontiformes; family Chaetodontidae; genus Chaetodon; species Chaetodon striatus. Next base: position 21,870,320 of record JAPZEB010000010.1, read on the forward strand.
GTAGAGTAGCTCAGTGAATCTGTATGGATGGATCACAGGAAGACATTTTCACACCCTTCCTCTTTTACCTCACTTTTACACCACCTGTACGAGCACGGCGCATTCACACCTCGGCACACAAGCAGAGACACATAAACACGCACCTCTTTGATCCTCCCTCTCCAAATCTGCCTCTGTCAGCTCCCTTTAGCGTTTCTCTGTCTCCTCCCTGTCTATCTTCGTTCTCGTCCTCTGTGACCAGCACGCCATCCTGGCCAGGCCTGTTACCCTGTTATCCGTGCGGCGGGCCGCAGAGGAGAGCGAAAGGCACAGTGATTGACAGAGATAAGGCCTCTAATTAGAAGCAGTGATTGGGGGCTCTGGAGGGGGCTTAGCTTCCTGGCAGGCAGAGACAGAGGAGACAGAGACGTATCCAGGGCGCCCAACCCCTCCGCAATTAGACACACATCTGCTATCAGCGATCAGCTCAGTGTCCCTGGAACGGGGAGACGTTCGGCAGCACGTTGCCTGTCAATGTCATTCATTGTCCCTTTTCCTTCCCTCGTACAACCCGCTGCCACCCCACCCAATGGATTGGGGAGATACTGCCAGTGCCACGCAGACACAAACACACAGTACCAGAGAGCATGATGAATATTCATACAAAGTTTTTAGCACGCATGAAGGACAGAGAGACGATGCATGCACCGGTCATAGTGCACACACATATGTTCAGTAGTTGCTGAATACACTCCTGCAGAGCTGGGAATGCATCTTATGTTAGCTCTCGTAAATGATGCATGTACAAATTAACACACACAAACACACGCAGACATCACCAGGGGATGTGTTTAAGTCAATTGGATGAATGCTCATATAAACAAGAATAGACACATGCTCTCCTACAGTATATGCATACATTGAACACGCCATTAGCATGCACAAGCCTGACTCGCTACTCTTACTGCAGGCTCTGAATTTACAGTGTGAAAGTATAATCAGCCTGCTGAGATTTTACAGCCCGGGCAAAATGTCACATCATCTCAGCGCCAAGTTTTATGACTCTAATCTGGGTGGCTGACACAGGCGCGGCACCCACTAGCATGTTCAAAATGGAATAATAGTACATTATGACACACAAGAGCATACATCACAGGAGCTCTTTGCAGCTGGAGTGTGTTGTCGGATCGAGCCAATTTATGAGCCGATATGTCTACAGACTAATTCCAAATATGGGGGAGCCGTCATTTGAATAATCTACACCGAGGGAGCGGAGGGCTAAGGGATATTTAACATGATGAATAAGCTGGAGCTGTACAACTTGTGCTATCTGCTGAGGTCTTAAATCTAGAGTCCTAGCCAGGGGTAGAGGGCCGAGGCCAGATGGAACGAGCCCATGTTGGTCCAAGGCTTTTCGAAGGAGAGAAAAGCCAGACAGTTGAACTAAAGAAAGTTCAGGAGAGAGACACAGGGGGCCGGTTACGCATAGTGTCCAACTAAAGAGATTTCTCAACAGAGACATTCACTGAAAAGGCAAATTAGTCTAGGACCAGGCATAATCCATGTCTGTGAAACTGGCCACGAGTGTTTGCTCTCCAGGGAGCCAGGTCTTCATTATAGCCCTGTTCTCCAATATCACACCCCCGTCTCCGCCTGGAGACCGCCTCAGCAACAAAGGAATTTGGTTTTAACATGCTCTGTTGAACAAACCATACTGGTTGGCTCCTCAGCGTCCTCTTTGCATTACTGTTGTACGTCATTATATGAAAAAAAAAAAACATTGCATGTTGTGGAGGTTGAATTTTGATTCCAGGCACCTGCTCTTCCTCTCTTGCTTTGTAAACAAGAACAGTGTGAGCTTAGCCTTGCATAAGCGACCTGGAGCGAGGTGTGCACCGCGAGTGCTCGGCATAATGGGGAGCAGGAGAAGATTGTTAGCTCTGTGCAGGGTGAGGAGGGCAGAGTCGTATCCCCTTAGCTCAGGTCAAACAGCCTCTTTGAAAGGAGGAAGAAATCAGGACAGCAAAGACGTGGAGGCGGAGAGGGAGACAGGAGCAGAGTGGTAAGGAGGGGAGAAATCTGTGAGCTCACTCAAGGAGAGAAATGGGAGAATTGGAGCATTTCCCCCTCGTGGATACTCAACATTTATGACCAGACAGAGAGACAGAAAGGAGTGAGAAGAAAAAAAAAAGATAAGAGTACGTGTACTCTTTATGCCTGTGTTTGCACATTACAATAAAGATATGCACCTCTGTTCAGCATCTTAGGCAGTATTCTTCCTTTGCTGCAAGCTTTCCAACTCTGTCCTGACACATGAGTCATCTTGGTCCAGGCGAGGGATAACTAAAAAATAACACCAACACAGATCCAGACCAACCATCTGGGACCGCGCAACTAGTTTGCAGTTTATGCCACCAAACTTTCTTTATGCCTCACTGAATTATCATAGACAGCCAAAATCACATGCAATGCAAAGTTATTTATGTCTCTTTCTGAATAAGCGAACATCGTTCTGGGGTTTTTGTCCACAAGGTAAACGCTGTCCTTGCCAAACAAGGACGTCAATATTGAACGATTCTGCAAAACCTTGGATTTAATTCAATGACAACATTTTTCCATGCCCAATGCCAACATTTTGAGATTCTCGCTCTACAACATCAGTGCATGAAAACTACAGCAAGTTAAATAGGAGACTGTGGTTATGACAAATAAATATGGTCGAGGTTTTGTTCGGGTTTTAGCAGTGACAACATTGGGTGAAGGTTAGAGGAAGGTTGTGGTGAATAAAACAGCAAATGTTCAGTTTCCTGTGACAGGACAACAAGTCTGGTCTCCTGCATAGTTTGACACAACTATTCACCACCTACATTCAGGACACTGCGTTCCTGCACTGACACTGAACACTGGCACTGGACATGGAGGTGGTCGAATATGGATGTTATTTCTAGGGCGACTGGGCTTGTGTATCTGCTGTTGTACTCACAGTAAACTTTGGGCAGCTTGTCATGTTTTTACAAATATATAACAATGTTTATTTTGTTAACAAGCAGTTATGTCAAATCCTGATATAACTAAGGTGTTTCATATCTTAAAAACACATTTTTTATATTCTACAAATTACCAGTGTTTACCGAATGTTTCAGGTTTTCATTTTCTAACAGCAGAGATAACATAACAGGGCATGATTAAGAGTACACATGGAAGTAAAAAGCCATTAATCTACAGGGGACCCATGGGTGAGATCGGTGTTTGTGTTTTAACAGTAACAAATAAAGTAGTAAGTAGTAATTTAACTAGAAAAGTACATTCAGTAGATTGCAGATATCCGCCAGACGGCTGGCCGAGCTGATTGTGGCAACTTCAGACATTTCCAACAGACGCACCGCAGCACATTTCAGGAGTTCATAAAAATACCTGCCTTGTGTATTTGTGACGGAGCTCCAACACGTAACACAAAGCAGATGAAGTCCTACTGGAATATAGATATGATGTCATTAGGAGGATGAATGTATTTTAATAACTAAAACATAGCCACATATCTTTGATCCATGTATTCATAAATAGACTTTTAACTTTTATAGTATTAACTGCCTCATTGTCTGTAAGCTACAGAACAACAAAGTAGGAAATAACAACAATAAACACAATTTAAAAAGCTGTTAATGCCTACCCATTTTTCAAAAATTTACAAAATCAGGCTGGCAAAGCTGCTTCTGACACACTCGTGGTGTGGTATGACACCATGTGGTGCACAATCCAAAACCAAGTCACAGCCATTGCAGCTGTAGCTGTGACTGTTGGAGTTGTCCATCCCAGCTCCCTTGCAGTCAAGATATACACTCACTGGCCACTTTATTAGGTACACCTTGCTTGTACCTGGTCGGACCCCTT
>JAPZEB010000010.1:21894285-21904583 GCA_029783705.1 Chaetodon striatus
TACGTTGCTCAATTAACACATTTCACTTTCTTTTACTCAGCCTTGTTTTGCTCTCTATGCTAATGTTTAGACACGCTGTGTTATTTATGGACGAGGCCGGTGCACACGGTGGGCTCCTGCTGGCGAGTTAAGCGCTCGGCATCTGTGCACTTTCTTTTTAGGAAGCGCTGTAAACGTCCGACTGTTGATGAGAGGCCCCCACCTGACCCGACCCGTCACACGCTCCGACACACACATCAGCTGGAATACTAAACAGGTCAAAATTTGAAACACCTTGAAACATCATTCCCCAGAAATAGACTGTAAATGGAGTTTTAACTTGAGGAATGCAGTCAGGATTTAAACACTGAGCCTGCATGAAGGGGAGGCATTATACTTGAAATGCGGTTTTGTTTTCTGTGCAGTGAATTTCCTCCACTTCATGAAAAACACTGCCAAATAATCCTCCAGTAAAAATTTTTACTGCATACAAACTGCAATCATAATTTCCTTGTTTCGCTTTAGAAACTACACCAGACCGACTCAAAAAATATGCAGGGAACGAGCTCTTTGCCATCGTTTCTCCCATTTACCCGAAGAAGAAAATGTAGTGCCAAGTAAAGCAGAAAAAAAGAAAAAATGGTGCAGAGCAGTTATCTACTATATGAGACTTTAAAATTGGTTTCTACAATTTCTTGTAATAAATCCTCCATTAATTCAACTCCCAAAATCAAACCACTGCGTATTATGGCCCCAAATATGCTGGATATAATAACATTACCATCGGAGCATATTGAGCCATGCATCCAGATGTCTTGTGACACATCGCAGACAATAGAGAGGTAATGACATCCTGAAGCAGTCTGACTGTAACATGTGCAATATGTTCTGCCCTATCAATAGTGAAACAGGCTCTATCTGAGCCAAGCTGACACATTGCTTGGCTCCTCATATGTGGAGGGCCGTTGGCAATGAAAACTGTGTTATATGGCCCAATAGTGCTGACAGGTTTCTTTCTCCTTCTCATCTGCCCTACCCCTCTTCTCCTCCTCTTTATTTCTCCCTCTTCTAGGCTGTGGAGAGGCTGGCACGTGGCAAGAGGAGGGGGGAAGGATGGATCTTCAGTCCGGTGTAAGAGCCTCCCCCCAGGGAAGCCGGCGTCGGACGCAAGGCCTCATGGGCCGTTGACCTGCTGTCTCTGTGATTTATGGCGGCTGGGGGCCTCTGGCCACTGCAGACTCCTCTCCTCTCTCTCCTCCGTTTCCCTCCGCGCACGCTGCAGGATTGCAAGGAGCCACACACACTGCACCACCATCTACCCGAGAATCCAAAGAGGAATTCCTCGCACATGCTGGGCTGCAGCACGGGCGCGCGTACAACTCCTGCTTCCTACACTGTCTCGTGCAAAAATAAACACCTCCATAAACATTCCTACACTGCAGCAGTGTATCCCACAATCCCATCATATGTCCATTAGAACGAGCGTGCTCTAAGAGTGTTCTCCATTCGACTGCGTGTGGATTACTATCAGTCATGGTGTGTCAGCTGTAGAGCCCTTGGTGTAGTAGCTGCTCAGGGGCAGGGGCGGATCAATGGAAGTGCGTTGAGTAACGAGGTGATGCTCCTGTTTTCACATGGTCTGAGAGCAATCAGCAGCCAGCATCTCTCCGCTGACTCCACACACTGCTCCGCTTCTACGCTGCAATAACCAACCTCCTCTACGGACTATTAGTGCAGTGACTTATAGTATTATTCTAATATTAGACACACTAGCTGGACATTTGCTCCTGTGCGCAGCAGAGCTGTCAGAGCACCTTAAATACTTTTTTTTTTTTGTTCTCCAGCCATAAAAGGTTTGGAGTGGACACAGTGCCGTATTTACCCTCTGGACTATTTTTGCTTTTGAAAGCTGGGGACTGAGAGTGAGAGCCAGCAGGTGCCCTCGCCATGGTGTTGCCGCCCCCAGACAAACGCCACGTGTGCCTGACCACCATCGTCATCATGACCAGCATGGCCTTCATGGACGCCTACCTGGTGGAGCAGAACCAGGGTCCCAGAAAGATCGGTGTGTGTATTATAGTGCTGGTAGGAGACGTTTGTTTCCTCATTGTGCTGCGGTATGTGGCGGTGTGGGTCGGTGCCGAGGTGCGCACCGCCCGGAGAGGATACGCCATGATCCTCTGGTTTCTGTACATCTTTGTCCTGGAGATCAAGCTCTACTTTGTCTTTCAAAATTGTAAAGCAGACAGGAAGAGTTTGGAGACAGTGGCCCGGAAGGCTTTGACGTTATTACTATCTGTATGTGTACCAGGTCTGTACTTGGTTCTAGTGGCTCTGGATAGTATGGAATATGTGAGAACTTTCCGGAAGAAGGAGGACATGAGGAGTCGTCTGTTCTGGGTGGCTCTGGACCTGCTGGACCTGCTGGATATCCAAGCCAACCTGTGGGAGCCCCAGCGGACAGGCCTGCCCATCTGGGCCGAGGGCCTGATGTTCTTCTACTGCTACATCCTGCTGCTCATCCTGCCCTGCGTGTCGCTCAGTGAGATCAGCATGCAGGGGGAGCACATGTCGCCCCAGAAGATGATGCTGTACCCGGTTCTGAGCCTGGTCACCATAAACGTGGTCACCATCCTCATCCGAGGTGTAAACATGGTGCTGTTTCAGGACAGCCGTGTTTCCACCATCTTTGTCGGAAAGAACGTGGTGGCCATAGCCACCAAGGCGTCCACCTTCCTGGAGTACCGCAGGCAGGTGAAGGAGTTCCCCCACCCGCAGAACGCCATGGCGCTAGAGCTGCAGCAGAACAGCCACACACAGCCGCTGCCCAATGCCACCAGTTTGCCACATGAACCTACGCCGGCGCAGGACGTCATTGACACATGACCACCAGCGCTGGACTGAGCACCGTCACTGACTGCTTTTTATGGAAGCCCCAGGAGTGGAGGTAAATAGAGAAATCAGCTGCATGACAGGATGATATTCTGCTCTTGTCAAGCCCACACGAACTGCTGTGAAACCATAAAAGAGATTTTCAGCATCACCTGCCTGTCAGAACACACTGTAAACCTACACTTGACTCTGAGTGCAGCGTGCAGACTTTAAAATCAAGTCAAAGGTTTTTATCGTGCTATTGTGTTTTTAATTGTTTCAAATGTTTTAAAAGTTCAAACTTTTATTAGAGACAATCTTCACAGCGCGCGGCCCAGTGACATTATGTTGTGTAAAATGGACAGTTGGTCCCCTCTCGGTGAGTATCTTGTATTTTTAAAGGTCACTTTTTCGACAGCGCATCTGTGGCATTTCCTTTGAATTACAGCACCAAAGGACGTACCACTCAGCGTGAAGCACTGATGGAGTAGAGGAGCAGAGAATGACGAGGGTCAGCCATGGGGGGCTATCTGTGCTGTGCTAGAGCGAGGCTGGTGGCAGACGAATGCTTCCCTGTCTGTGCTTGGTTCTGCTGAGAAATGAGCTCTGTGGAAGCTGCTGCCTCGGTCAGTGTGACGCTTTACGACCAAAGGTCTGATTAAAGCACCGGAGCTCAGCACTATACCATCCACTGCAGGCATCCAAGCGTGTGTTTTGCTGTGTGTGTGTGTGTGTGTGTGTGTGTGCGTGCGTCTACGTACACGCACACTGGTCTATAGAGTATGTGAGCCTGCAAGCGTACGTGTTCGCCACAGGAGGTTTAGGTTTATTTCAAATTGTTTTGGAGCAGATGTGAGTGGTCGATGTGTGTGATGAATTGCAAATGAGACAAAATATGTAGTGATGTCAGAAAAAAAAAACTAATATGATTGGGGTAAGATACTTTTTGTTTCCTGTACTGTACATTCCTCTAAAACTAGCTGAAGCCTTGAAGTCAGAGAATGCAGAGTGTCCAGAGAACGCCTCACTGAAGAATTGACAAAAGATAAAACATAAATACTATAACTTACAAACAGAAAATACTTTTTCTGATGTTCTTCAGTTTATTATAATTATTATTATTATTATTATTAATTATTATTATTATTATTATGTACAATCTTTACTTGTTGGAGGCCAATGATGTTTTAATAAAAGTATAAATAAAAGAATAACTATGAGAGCATGGTTTCTTTTTCAAAAAAATTGTTCATTTTGATTTAATAAATAATATTTTTAGCTAAATTAAGGAGTATCTGGTGCTCTTGATGTACTTAAAAGCAACAGCTACATAACGGCAACATAACAGCAGCGCCGCTTCTGTTATATTTTGCATGAAAGCATCCACACAGCACATAAATATTTAGGCTGAGCAGCCTCCTCCTGGAATCCGGCATTAATTTTCTACCCCTCAGGCTACTATGTTTGGGGAAAAGAAGCAATGAATTTATCTTTAAAATGTGATAAAAATGTATGAACCTTTTCTCAAACTGTTTCTCTCTTTTCCTCCCAGTTCTCTTTATCGCGTCCCACTTGCTTTTTTGTTCTGTTAACACTAATCTTCTCTGCTCCGACCCAGTATCATTTATAAAACAGAATTTTTTTTCAAAGACGGCCGACGCACGGCCTCCATGTTTCCACGGAGGATTTTATTGACTGACCCAAGTGTTGTGGTGAGGTGATGAAGAGGTGAGCCATGAGGACAGTCACTTACTGCCGTCAGGTTAACTAAGGTTAACTGCTGATCTCAGCTCACAGAGTCGCACTCCATTAGTGATGACTATGTCAGCTGCAGAGAGACAAAGAGACGGGATGAATACCAAAGAGTGAGGGTTCTTTTTACTTTATATAATGTAGGGCTTTTTTTAAAAAAAAAAGATCATTCTGATTTTATTCACGGTTCTCAAAATAGTTCAAAGCTGTTTATTCGAACCACTCAAGGTAAATCAGACTGACTGGACTGCAGAGACACACTGCAGTCCTAAATTACAAAAGGTGCATTGTGACTGCATTTATTCTTAAGCATTAAAGAGGCATGCACCCATACAAATACCAGTATCACATTTGGTCCGATACTGGTTTCATGTACTTCATACTTCAATCATACTCATAAAATGGCGCCAGTACAACAGCACCTGATACTACTTTACTGCAGCATGATGTTAACCTCTCAACAGTTATGAGATGATGACAAAAGTGGACCAGTCTGCAAACTATGCTCTGCTAAACAGTCAAGAAGAGGAGCAAAAAACACCTCATCCCATAAAGCATCGAAAGAACCAACACGACGCAGAGTTCAGGGAGTTTTCTCGTGCTAGCAGGAAACAGCAACCAACTTTGCAGCAAACACTGGCGAAGTAAGCAACAATGTCCATCCATCACAACACAGAAAACTGTAACTAGCTACCTGGATGTAACTCCAGTTCTATGAGGATGTGTGTAACCCTTGTCACGTAACTAACAATAAAAGATTACCTCATTTATTAAGTACCTGTACTAAGTATGTCAATGGTTACCGGTAATTAGGTAACTGCCATTAATATTCTCACGTCGCTGCGCACCACCCCGATCTAGTGGAAGACAGACAGCCGGTTAGTCGTGATAACATGCGAAAAATATGGTGCCTGCCTTCCTGCCCTCTGGTGTCCACTATTTTGCTAGCCTTGGTCGCTCCGCACTGTACACCAGCCTGGTCAGGTCAAAGCTAGCTTGTGGCGCAGGCTCAATTTTGAGCCGCAAACCCCCCTTAGCATTGTTAACTTCACTGTTAGCCCTATTAGCACTGTTAGCAGTGTCAGCATGGTTAGTGGCGCTAACGTCATTAACAATGCTAAAGGGGTTATGCTGACTCACCAGGGCTACCTGGGGAAAGACCGGAGGGTGGCCACCATGTTTTTGCAGCAACATCGTCCCACCACTGGGACAGCAGCGCTACTAGCCAGCACCGACATGATCCACTTGGTGCTCAGTGCAGAGCAGCCAAGGCTAATGTTAGGTAACCACTGGAGACAAAAGTTGGGTGATGGGCATTATGTTCCCCCATGTTAACGTGGCTAGCCGGCTGTTTGTCAGCAAAGCCAAGAGAAAATAGAATTAAAGACATTTACATCACAAAATATTAAAATTTGGATTCAAAGTCATTATTAAAACTGCAGTGGTATGTATATTGGTGCTCGGTACTGGCATGTACCCAAATGTAAGTACTTATATTTGGTGTGAAACAGTGGTAGCAGTGCATCCCTAGCATTAAAGTTGTTCCTCATTTTAAAGTTTTCCTCATTTGCTGCAGTAAAACTACAGACGGAGGAAAGACACAAGTAGGTTTGCTCACTCTACTGCCAAATATCCTCAGCAAAGCAAAGACAGCTATTGCAACAGCTTAATTATATTTTAAGTTATATTCAGGTAGAATTGTGCTGAGTTGGTGAACTGCTATCGCACCCAAGTTACAGTATTTTTGCTGGCTCACAAACTAGGAGGTTGTTTTTTTTTTTTTTTTGTTAAATATGCAAAATGCACAGAGAGGAAGACTCACAAAATCGTGTTCATGAAGACACAGCACCACAGGAAACTAAATATGCACAATGAAGTGATGCTTTCACTCTCCATGTCCACTATACTGTTGCTTCAAGCTCATCAAACAGCCAATCGTTTAACTGGGTGAGAAGGATCAGTTTGGGGGTTACAGTATCTGCACAAACTGCCAATCTTCTTTCTTGGAATCTCTATTGTAGAAAGATATTGATTGTTCTTGTTGGCGGAGTATTAAGTATTTCTGAGGCATATCTCTAAGGGCACATCCAGTTCATCCTGGTTGTCTGTTATCGGTTCAGCTTCTGCCTTACAGTAACTCTGCACCACGAAGCCTCATAACTGACATATGGAATAAAAAATATTAAATAACTCTGACACAGTGTAGTTTTGCTTCTATGTGCAGGGGATTTCCTACTGTTGAATTTTTCATGGCTTTAGGAGGTTGTTTGTATGACATGTTTCCTATATTTTATTTTACTGCATTTAATTATTGATGTATTTGATTTCAAGTGTTGCCATCACTGAGTGAGAAGGAAAGAGAAGGAGAGATAGAGCAATATTCCTAATATTTCCATATAATTCCAGCTATTTCAGATCATTCAGGTTCAGAGTTTTTGCGGAGGTGAATTGCTGAGAACTGGGAACATGGCGGCGTCGCTAAAAAGAGATCAGAGTGAAAACCACACGGTCAGATGACCATTTGGACCGTACGTCTTTTTATAGGTACACTACACAATTTTCCTAGCCCCCTCTAGGATGCATTCAAGGACCATTCACTTGGTGCCTACCTTTTTATGAAGTCCAGACCTAACCTGAGCGCTGTGCCCAGGAACATCTCAAACACAGTAAAATCAGAGGAAAATACAGGCAGAGGGCAGAGTCTCTGCAGATAAAAACACATCCACACACTTCTAGTGGGACATAAGCAATAACTAAGAGGGATTACTTCTGTATGAGTCCATACATTATTTTTAAGAAAACCCTGCACGTATATCTTCAGCAGCAGAAGGACGACACTGAGCAGAGCACTGCCATTATCCCCAGCCTTGCACTGCCCTGATATTCTGCCAGGTTTTGTGGCAAACGTTCAACTTAATTAAACTTTAACCCCAAACACCTGCGTGTCCAGTGGAATTACGGCAGTTACGACGGCGATAATTTTACTGCAGAGAACATTAATTTTGTGCATTTCAGAGCTCCTGGAGTTATGTAACTCTGCTCTCTAATACTACCAGGACATACCAGGAAAATCTTTAGGAAGAAAACATGGAGGATCAAGATACGAGGACAGACTTACATTCTGATAAAAGTGTGTAGCATCTTATATATCTGCTCTGTGGGATTAAGTGCATCTCATGGAACTTATGCCCTGTCTGGTGTGAAATTGGCATTACCCAAACACTCCACTGTATGAAACATCCATCATAGTAAACACACAAGCTCTGTGGTTCAACTTTGACAAACTGTTGTACATGTGTGTGGCTTTCCCGTGCCAGGAGAGACTCACTTTCAGATTTACCTCCAAATAAAATAATCAACATTTTTGTCTCGTTTGATGATCAACTGGTTTGATGATCTGAGGGCCTGTGTTTCTTTGTCATCGAAATATTTACTTAAAGCTGGGGAAGCAGTTATCTGGAAAAAGGTGAAAAGAAAGGCAGGTTTTGAATTTTGTTTTTGAGCTTCCTCCTGCAGGCCCCTACCCAGTCTTAAAACCCCTCCGACCAGACAAGTAACCCAGGGTTATTCCACAAATTGATTTATTTAATCCCATTTCTAACCTGTGTGACGACAGCAGCAGAAAGTTTGCTGATCCCACGGCGTGTCGGGGCCGGGGTCTGGTTTTTGGGGATTCGGGTTGCTGTGGCTGCTGGCTGGGAGTCCGTCTCCAGAGCTGCTGCCCACTCTCTTGGTGGTCTGTCGCAGTGGGGAGTGAGTTGGAGGACACACCGTGATTTTAAGGCTCTAGCTAACATTAGCTACATAAATGTAAACTTGAAGCCAAAGCCGTGACCCTTTGGCTCCAGTTAGCAGTAGGCTAAACAATAGCAACATTTTCTGTCCATCTCTGAAACACTTGTACTGACATGTATATCATTGTACTTACTGTCAGATGAGTCCACCTTCCATTTTTGGGTTGCTTTGCAGTGTCGGCAGCTGGTATCATTGCTGAAATAGCAACTTTCTCTGCAGAGTCTCGGCCATTGAATCTGGATTTCACCAAAGGGGCGTGCCCTCTCTCTGAAATGACTTGGAATAGGTTTTCCAAGGCCTGAAAACAGAGCCAAGAGGGCGTGTAAACTCCTTCACTTACAATATGCTCAAAGATTGTGATGTGATTTCTGTCCAATAACACCAAACTTACACTGTCTACCTCAGCTTAAAGATAAACTATTCAGGATTTTCAGAAAAATGTACAGACTCACTACAGCAATTTCTTTCCATTATCTTTTATGACCCACTAGAAGTATGTGGTGGTGTTTTTTCCTTAGAGACTCTGCCCTATGCCAGACCATAAGCAGCAGGCATCCAAGAGACACCACAAGGCAAAACACCACGAGAGTGAATCTGAGGTTGGCTTTTACTTTCACTTTCGCAAGCGTGTTTCAAACAGTAACCGACAATCCTGTATAGTATACCTTTAAGTGAGTACTTCTTACAACTGACTACAAAATAAAACCCAAGTTAATTTATCTGGGAAGTCTCCCAAAAGTGCCCGGGCAGACTCAAACCCAGGACACACTTCTGCATCATTACATAGTCTGCTGTGGGGCAAAAGGGCGTAATCAGTTCCTGCTACTGTTTTTTCACTGTGCCTGGCTTCACTGTTGCCTCATTAATGAACCTTAATATTGCATTACACTGTTTACTGTCAATCAGCAGTCACCCACAGGAAGAGATATTACTCTACCCCAATAAATAATCCCTCAAAACCTTGCCACCTTGCACACTTTATTGTCACATCCAGGTCTCTATATTTAGAGCTTCCTTGTTAGCGGGGACAGCAGTTAATCTAGTTTTGACACCATGGAACATAAACAAGTAGATTAAAAAAAAAAAAATAAAATCTAATTACACACCTCATGCACCACAAAGTGATTTGTTAAATGTAAGCAGGCCGTAAGTCTGAATGTTGAAATGACACCGGTATTATCTTTGAACTCTAACAGAACTAAATATGCAGCATTGTGAGGTGACAAAATGTCTGAGATGGTGGAGCCTATGTAGGCAGATGATAGGCTGGTTGGCTCTCTGCTGCAACTCACATTATTAAATCTCTCTCGTACGCTGTCTAAACAGTAGACTCAGCAAAATGTGTGTTTTTTTTTTTTTTCAAAGAATGGAAATGGAGAGCCAGGTCCAGTATTTAATTAAAAGTGTCCAGCTGTATGAATAAGAGCCACAGAACCAGTCCGTGGTACCATTTAGAACCTGTCTGTCTGCGGCCGAGACCAAATCTTCTCCATGCTCCGGATCACAGCTCATTGTTAGGCTTACAGCATAAATGCCGCTATTGTTTGAATAAATCTTGTCAGCGCAAGTGGTTGAAGGGGAGAAAGTAAATGGCAAACTTGGGAATAGAATAAATTACCTGTAGCTGCCTGTGCAACAGATCACCTTTTCCGAGACCCTGTGAGCGAGAGACTCATCCATAAATCACCAGGCATGCGCATCAGGAATGTAATTGTGCTCCTCCATATGTAATAACTTGGTAAAAGCGCCTTTTCTCCCTCTGCTTCTGATTTACTGTGTGTCCGTGACTTCCTGTAGCACTTAGTCTCAGCTAAATTAAATCGGGAACAATTGGGTGAGGGTGGCGTTTTACAGATTCTCTATTGACCACCTTCAGATTTGCTGACTTGTAGGAGTTTGTC
>JAPZEB010000010.1:21923837-21935039 GCA_029783705.1 Chaetodon striatus
TTTTTTTCTTTTCCTATGTCTCTAAACATAAAATGTTCATAAATAAAAAGTATTAAAAAAAATAATAAAAAAGGGACATCCCAGAAAGCACTCTCACCATAATAATGTGCAACACGCAGCAGTCTAAAAATGTTTCAGACAGAAAGGTGTACCTTGCCGAGCCACAATAAGACTGGCTATGCAGTCTGGGACGCTGGTGCCTGCTGCCAGGAAAGTGATGCCCATGATGACATCAGGGATTCCCAGAGTGTAGCCGATTATAGTCACCTGAGAGAAAATTGCAGAGTGTTAGAGCTCAGAAATAGCATCCTCTGTCTGTGGGAAAAAATAGAATGTCAACGTTCATACCAGAAACCTGTATTTATAGGGGACCTATTATGCTTTTCCTTTTTTTCCCCTTTCTTATAAATAATATTACAGTGTCAGATGTTCAAACTAAACATGGCCAGAGTTTAAAATGATGTAAAAGTAATCCCTGTGAGCAAAAACCTCAGGCTTCAGCCTTCTGAATACTCTGTTTCCAATGTTCTTTTTCTAGTTTTCGCACTGACCTCAGATCATTATGGAGTATTTTAAAAGCTCATCTGCTCCAGGCACCCTACTGCAAGTGTTTACTAATCTTGGTTGCCAATGTTGTTGATTTCTCCTCAATTTTGAATTGTATTACTGCTGGAACATTTCGGGCTGTGGAGCTTTTATTTGTTATTTTTTTTAATGGTAGAAAGTGCCGTTACGCTCTCATCATTCCCAAGCTGCAACAACAGTGCAGAGATGCCGAGATAAGTGGACCTGAAAACACTGATCAGTCAAAACAGACTGGGCTTTTCGGAGCGCAGCAGACAGACAGTGAATACAGGTGTTCCAGCACAGACAGTACGAGGAAAATAAAGAGTGTTTTGACCATTAACACGTGTAAACATGTTTTGTAGAAATCCACAATATGAACAGGAACCAGAAATGAGCATAATGGGTCTCCTTTAATGTTACCTTACTTAGCTGCAAATGTTTAAACCTCACAGGGACATAACAGTTCAGATAACACTGTTAAATCCACAGTTTTCACAGCAATGATCAGACTTTACAAAAATGTTCTGTTTTCTTGATACTATGCCAATATATTTTGGCAATACTCTTTTCTGATTTGTAATCACTAGCACTGAATTTATTGAGCAACACAATTTTGCAGAGAGCAATTACAGTGTCAACCTTTGCAATAAATTGTCAGAAAATATTAAATAATGTCCATCCATGTTATCTAGAGGCCTTGATTAGGTTTTTAAACTTATCTTGTTCAACCAAAACTCTAAAGTTACAGATATTCAATTTACAATGATGAAAAATGAAGAAAAACAGCTGGAAACAAAGTACGTCTGCTTAATAATTTAAGCAAGAAAGCCACTGTCCTGTCGCTGTCCTGGTAACTCACCATCCAGACCATAAAGTAGGAGAAGATGGCAATCCAGACGGTGGACAGGATGAAGGAGAGCATGAAGAATTTCTCCCAGCGAGGCTTGGCACAGTTCGGGACGGTGAAGAACAGCAACAGCAGCAGAGGCCACGAGATCAACCACTTGAACTTGCTGCCAATACCCCCTGCAGCAGGGATGCACATTAGACAAGAGTTTAGCTTCTTGCTCTTTAGCAGTGTGGTGGAAAAAATGATTGCCTAAATGAAGTACTAAATGCTGTCTTGAAAAAACAAACAAACAAAAAAAAAAACATTACAGTTTAAAAATTACTGTCAAAAAAATGAAGTCTGGTTTTCCTTTCATCGATTATGTCCATCTATTCTTTCCAGCAGCTGGTTTGCTAACGTCATTCGAAGGCGACATACTGTCTTCTGTCTGTTGAAAGCGCCAACTGAATATGCATTTTTCTTACATTTATTTTATTTGAAGCCACTGACTAATTCAAGCGAGGACATCAATAACTACTGAGGCAGAACGCTGTGTATTCTGCTTATTTCAAGTTCTTAAAATAAGCAAGACAGTAAGACATAAAATAGATTTATAAATGTCTGAAATGTCAAAGACGTTACAAAAAATCATATTATTACTACATTATTTATACACCCTGAAGAATCCATCCGTGTCTGCCAAATTACACACATTCATCGGCTGAGTACACGAATCACATACTTGGAATGTGAAATGGCGAGATAGTTTCGTTCTCCTGCTCCTCGGTGGGTTTGTCCTCTGGCACGTTTCCATTCTCGATCTCGACCTTCCCGTCAATCACTTGTGTCTCCACTCCATTGGCAGCTTGGACCAACTTCTGGCGCTTTCAGAAAAAGGAAACTAAGTCAAAGAGCACATGAGCAGACACACTGCTACTCTGACTGCTGCACTACTGCCATATTTTTTATGCAGTCTTGTTTCTGCATTTATAAATGAAAAACATAAATACATGAATACTGTGTGAGGGAGATAAGGAGACTCTTTGAGGCGAATAAAAACTTCTTTAAAGTAAACTCAGAGGCTAAACAAAAATAGTACACACTCAACACAGGGCAGCAGCAGATATATTATCTCACTGGAGCAACAACGCCCTGCTGTACCTCTGTAATGATGAGGCGGCTGGCCATGCGCAGACGGGTCTTGGGTCCAAAATGGCTGGTGACCATGACACGGAGGCCAGCTTCTGGAAACCTGAACTTTGTAGGGCTGGCGTTCATGATCTCGTCCACCATCACTACTGATCCCCGGCTGTAAGCCTTGGTGGGCTTGACTGAGGGTCGGAGGGATGTGATGCGAACATAAATAAGTTAATGAGTGAATTAACTATGCGTCAATCTACCAAAACATCAGACAAGCAAGGAACTGTTTTCATCCGTTTCTATATTTTTATGTGTTTTATTCAAAAGCATGTAATTAAAACCTTCCTGACAGTGAACTGTGACACCCTGTTGGAGTATCCTAAAGTGCAAATTAAAACTTGAGTGTAATTAAAACTTAAGAGGCATCAAGAGATGTGTAGTGTGCTAAAAAAAAAGTTTGTAGTGTCATTTTGTAGGCTTTAGCACTTCAGTATCATGCACCAAATTACTAGGGAGTATTAATGGGCACTCAATTAGTGCTATTTAGTCACCATGTCAGAGTCAAAGCTGCACCAGGCAATACACACCATACTATCACCCTAACTCATAGCATGGGCTCAGGGCTCCATAAAACTTGGTATTTCACCTGGCTTTATGATAACCTGTGTGTACCTTTGTAAGAATGCAGAATTATTATGGTTTGATGAAAATGAAAAGTTGGACTGAGCAGTAAAGTATGGGCTTGTTTTTTATCTAAAGCTTGGAAAAATTAGACAACCTAGACTCAACTGAACATGCTGTAAGTATGAAAGCATTAAATATACTGCTTATGTTTTCCTATGATTTGTATGTTTGGTCTCGCACCTATGTACGTGAAATTTGATAGCCTGCCTTGTAAGCACGTTTGGGCTGGGCATCTATTGATTGTCATCAGAATACAGACCTCCCATCGGAGTAGATTTTTGTTGTTGGACATAATTCAGTGCATATAAATGTCAGTACTTGTTAGCACAACATAGTTGTACATATTTCTCAGTATAATGTTAAAATGGTCAACTTGAGAATTCATCAGTCGTCTGTTGAAAGCCCTTTGAAAATATGCAAAGAAGTCCAGTTGCAGCTGTGTCTGTAGTACTGTACATGAAGCAAAAATCTATACGTATCTTCATAAATTTATGATCACAGAAAAAAGAAAAATCATTTCTATTTGAAGTTAAAGTTTGGTGTGAGGTCTCTTGGGGTTTAATCTTGAGGTTAAGGCAAAGATTAGGTAAAAGAACAACTTTTTAGGGTTTAGGTTTTGCTACTGTAGCTGACAAGACGACCCAAATCCAAGCTGACGAGAACATAAGGCACACAAAACTCCATGTGACGCAGTGTGAAATAAGTTTTTAGGGAGTCCCACATGGCCTCAGAGTGTGCGAGTGTGCAGTTAAATGCCTACGCAACCTATAATCAAATGGCCACTCTTATGACTCTCACTCACACTAGGCTCACTTTTACAGTCAACTAAATTGTGAAAATAATGTATTTCATGTTTTCTGGATACCCCCTGGAACTCCCTCAAGGACCATTGACCCTAGACAACAATGTGAATGTCTAATCTTGACAAGTTAGGATTTTTCCCCCAACACTGAAAATCATCCCTTCTTTTGCCTTACCCACATTTTTTCCCTGTACGGCCACAAAATTGATTTCTGTGCCTTTATGTAGATTCTTATCTCAGCAGAGATGGAGGAAGTGATTCTTGGTGGTATTATTTGATAGTGGACACACTCTAGTGTTGCCTTATTAAAAAACAAACTGTCATACGTAGGTTTGGACCATTTCAATTTCAGTATCTCATAAAATCATGTGTTCAGCCATATTTGCTGCCAGCTAGGGTAATGCAACATGTTGCTGTAAAAACCATGCATCTCTAAAACTGTGACAACGTATTTTTCAGACCGCCCAGTGGGTTTTGTAATAACTTTATGCTGTGTTCACATGGAATCAAGGAGATGGCAAACCGGATATCATTTCAGTGGACAAGAACAAGTCGGCAAAATTAGGTGAGGCTGGCAGAGAATACCGCCAAAGGTAATCGTAGACGGCGTTGACATTCACAGTTACAATATTTTAAATTTTTGCCATCCTCTGCAACAGAATTTAAAACCAGATGTTTTGTAGCTCCTTTAAGAAGGCAAAGACACAGGAAATCTGTGCAATTACTTGACATTACTAGGAAAAGTTACATGAATTATTAAATACAAAAGCACTAATATATTTTACTCCATTCTATGTAAACAATACAGCATAATTATTGCAACATCAAACTGCTGTCCTATCTGCCATCTACTGTCTGCCTGATTCCATGTGAACTCAGCATTAGTTAGTTAAAATGTAGAAAAAGATTGACCCGTAATGAACACTTAATCTTAAAGTTAATCTACAAAAAAAAACAAAAAACAAAAAAAATCACCACATTGAGATACGTGTCGATGTCGTAAAAGACTCTCCTGTGAACACATGTTAAGACAACATAAAGCTGTATATATTATCAGGATGTAGTGCAGGTACTTATGAAATATGAATAAAACTCACAGATTTACAGGAAAGTTTAAAGTCTCTTTTTGGGCTTGAGCAAATTTAGTCATGGTGGTTTTGATGGTGCAGCAGATTAACGGTCCCAAATGATTTCGTCCGTTTTTCACTTCACTCGATCCTCGTATCATGGAGGAAAAGAAGAGTTTAAAATCTTTGGGATTTCCCCCTGGACTCACCAACTTTAAACCACCCCACTCTTATCCCTTTGGTATAAAACATCACACACCAGCTGAGTTAACATGACCGCGTTGTGTGCGCGTACCGACATCACATGATTTCTGGGTACTGAACTTCAAATAGCTTTCCCAAATTGCCTGGTGCAGCTTTGAAGTTTTGCCTACCAGTTGTGAATATTTATGGATCGACCGAGATTGATTTCAAAATGACATGAAAGACGTAACCTCTGGCATCTTTGAGCTGACGATCTCAAACTGTTACGCAGGTGTCTGACACATTACAACACATGCTCAGTCCACTTGAGTCAATTTGGGCTCTGACAGTAACACACATCCTTAAATGTTTTACTGGCATCCTATAACTCCTCATTTGCAATGTGCTCACAGTTGGCTATAAGAGGCAGCGTATAGGGAATAAAAAAGTTCTACAGTACACTTATTAGTTTAACTCAGCCTTAATTGGACTTATTATGCATGCAAGAATGCACATAAATTAACTGTGTAAACAGAGCCGGCATAAACATTTCCTCTTGTGAAATTCATTACCACTTCAGGAGTGAGTGGGTCTGCGCCCCAGAGACCGGCAGAGGAAAAGTAGTATGCAAGCAGAAAGAATTGGCACACAGCAGCACAACACTGTTGACAATAAGCAAGAATAAGTTTAGTAAGGCTAAACAGACAGGCATGTTAACACTAATGCAGCCAAAGTGGGAAGGGTTAAATCTCTGAGGGGTTAAATGTCACTGATTAGGTGCTTCTGAAAGGTAAAAAGCAGCAGAGGAAGAAGTGGAGAACTGTGGCTACAAGGAAATCTCAACCAAATACAACATTAAAAGATGTTATTTAGAAAAGGCAGATTTTTCCAGGAGTTTTTAATAAGTTTAAAACCCAAGACAACAAAGTCCCCTGACATTTCACCGCATTACCGCAGGAAGATTAAAGAATATCTTCATTATGGTGTTCCCGTTTTAAACAAGAGTATTTCACTTTGTGCCCCCTTTATGCTCAGATAAGCTCCAGTTGCTTATCACCCAGAAGAAGACTTAGCGGGCAGAGAAAATTAATGGAGGAACATAAAGAACTTTCCGCAGGAAAAGAAAAACGGGGTACAAACCATCTTTCTTTGGGAGTGCAGTTCACTGAGGTCAAAGGACATCCTTATCTTGGGAAAATTTAGCACATTGTGGTCCTGCAGAGTCATAGTTAAATGAATAGTTCAACATTTTGGGAACACATTTGTTTGCTTTCTTGCTGAGGGTTGAGAAGATGAATATGTATGCTAAAAATAAATCTACAGCCAGCAGCCTGTTAGCTTAGCATTCTGTAGCGTAAGAAGAAACAGGGGAAGACCTTCAGACCACCAGGCCTGGCCTGAAGGGGACAAAACCTCTACACCTCAATAACATGTGAACACTTGGTCAGGAAATTCGTACAAAAACTGATATCACTCTCACTGGTATCACTCTCATATCACTCGCAGTGACCTTTGACCACCAATATATAATCAGTTCACCGTTGAGTCTGAGTGGAAGCTTTCCTAAATTTGAAGAGATTCCTTGACGTGCCTGAGAATGAGATGGACACAAGGTCAAAGTGACCTTGACCACCAATATCTTATCAACTGATCCCTCATTCCAAGTGGATGTTTGTGCCAAATTTGAAGACATTTCCTCAAGGTATTTTTGAGATATTGCGTTCATAAGAATCAGACTTTGACCTTTGACTATAAAAATCTAATCAGTTCATTGTTAATTCCAAGTGGACATTTGTGCCAAATTTGAAGAAATTCAGCAGCTGTTAGCTTAGCATAGTATACAATGCAACATCTACCAGTCCAAGTGCACGTTTGTGCCAAATTTGGGGAAATTCCCTCAAGATGTTGAGATATTTGACCTTGTGACCTTGACCTTTAACTGTCAATATGTAATCAGTTCATCCTTGATTCCAAGTGGATGTTTGTACCAAATTTGAAGAAAACCCCTTAAGGTATTCATGAGATATTGCATTAATGAGAATAGGAAGGATGGCCAACCTGAAAACATAATAGCTTTGGCCACAGCTCTCACCGGCTTGGAGGCATACAAAAAAATCTGCCTATAAGCATCTCTAAAGCTCAGTAATTTAGATGTTAGCTCTTGATTTTTTAACAAAAACTTACTACTGTTATGTCTATAAACTGAATATGAAGCTACAGCCACAAGGTGGTTAGCTTAGCATAGCATTAAGACTGTAAACAGGGAAGTTGACAAAATCTGCCTACAAGTATCTCTAAAGCTCACAGATTAATACATCATCACTTGTTTGTTAAATCTGTAGAAAAATTTAAGTGTAAAAACAACAACTTGTGGTTTTACAGCCGTTATGTGCCAGACTATTTCCCCCTGTTTACCGTCTTCATGCTAAACTAAGCTAACTGGCTGCTGACTGTAGCTTAATTATTACTGGGCAGATGTGAGAGCACTTGTGATCTTCTCATTTAACTTTCAACACGGTAGCAAGTTATCATATTTCCCAAAATGCCGAACGATTGCTTAAATCAAATTTCAGCAGAATATAGTCGCCTGAAGCTGAAGCAGTTAAGTTAGTTCAGCAGACCGGAGCAAAGGTTAAAGCCACAAACCCTCTAGCAGAAGGAGAAAACCACAGTCTTCCAAAAAATCAAAGTCAAATTGCCTAATATGTTTCCCTTTCAACATCTGATTTATTCCCTGGCATAGAATTGTTGTGGGGACCCAGCCTGTCTGATTAACCTTACCTTCTGAGAGTAAAGGCGATGACGGGTCGTCATCCCAAACATAGTAATAACTAGTATTACCGTCCTCCATCTCACTGCTGGCCGCAGCGTTACCATTGGCCACGTTCTTGTCCGACTTCGACCCCATGAAAAACCTCTGCATGCTGGAGTTGAATCTAGTAAACAGATGGAACATAATCCCTAAATTAGAGATACTGAAATAAGTCAGCCTGGAGTCCAAAATGGAAAGACATAAACAAGACTCACATTTGCAAATAGGGTTTATGAGCTTCAGATGAAAGGCTCAGACTTGTTTGAAATATAGATATAGCATGTATTCATTAGCCAAAATAACCCGTTTCCGCTCTATACATACCATAGAGTGAATTTAGGGTGGCCTACTTTCTGAAAACCAGCATCAGCATTACACTATATAACAAATGGCTGAAATATGCTGCTCTGTGTTAGAACAGAAAAGGAAGAAAAGTGCTCCCAGAAGCCAATCACGAGGCTTTCATAAGCCACACGGGCACTTCAATGAGACCATTTGAGTGCCATTACAGAAAAAAATGGATCACAAAATACTGAACACGCTACTGCTACCGCCCGCCTTTGAACAAAATGTGAGCAAAGTAACACTGGCAACATCACAAGAGCTGCTCCATCTCTTTCTGAGGATTTTCAGAGCTAACAGTAAAACTAAAAATCTCTTGTATTTTATGATTTGTAGGAAATAATTTAACGCCATCATCTTATTTCCACATTTTATTTTTGTTAAAGTTTTTCCTCATCTTAAATAAGGGTTTAACAACAGTGGTTGGGTTAGATTTTGTAGAGATTGCAATTATGAAACCCAAAACTGACAACAGGCTGCAAAAAAACAAACACTACCATTAGTGAAACTGAGTGTAGAAACAAATACAGAGCTTCTTTCAACCTCAAATCGGGTGATAAAGAGAAAAAGCTCACTGAACTAAAACACTGTCAACTAAATGCACTGAGCACCAGCCTCGTTAGCTAGCAACCTACAGTGTTGCCAGGCTGAAAAACATCAAACTAATGTTTTTCAGCCCAATATTTGCTTAAAATTTGCTCAAATTGCCTTAAGAAAGCCCTAGCACTAGCAACAGCATCATCACTACAATATGACATGACATAATAATAACAACACTGGAACGTGGATAGAAAGGTACATTTGCATCATACAAAGCAATTTTAAAACTATTTGATTTCTGCCCTCTTTTATAAAGCCACAGCTAAAATAATGGGTTTTATTTAACTTGGTGAAGTGCAACAAGTGTTGAGTGTGCCAACTTATAGCGTGCCTCCAAAACACACAGGCATTAAGAGAAAGATAGCCGTGAGAGAGGAGAAAGAGAAAAGATACACTTACATTTAAAAAATACCATTTGAAACATGGGTAAACTAACAAATATTTGAGGGTAAGGATTTTTTAACACCCATGCTTTCAACAATTGTTGAACAACACTTTCCTCAAAAAGGGTTCTTTAGATAAAAAGGTACCCGAACTTGCTGTTGGCTGATAGAGTGCTAATCCAATACCACTGAGTCATTAACACTAACAGCCTTACACTACTAACCCTGTGCAGATGTGAAAGATGTTAAACCCTTTGTAAAACATTAATAGCTACATAAAAAGAAAGAATGTAATAGAAATTGCCAAATGTTACACTGTTTACGAGAAATCAATTCTACTTTGCTGCTTTGAAACAGCAGGCTGGTTACCAGCAGCGGCACAGGGCAGCTTGCTGTGTGGCTACTGTTTTAGAGCAGTGAAGAAGAACTGATTTCAAGGCAAACTACCGTTTTATCTGGGTGTGAAACTGACACATTATGAGGTATCAAAATTGGTGCATGAACTCGATATTGATGCTGAATTTTAGATAGTATGGGAGGCATTTCCTATACTGCTACTGGAACGACTCTAACATACACATGCGCTGGCTGATGGTGTTTTTAATCTTCCATAATGTGTACTGCTATTCTGCAGCATCACAATATAAACTGTTGTAACAGTGGCTATGGGATTTTATCTGCCCAGCAAATGCGAACAAAGTTAGTAGCTAATGCTACTTAGACGTTTTAAGTTTAGTTTGTTTGACATTGACCTGTTCAGATGCCTCGTCTATTCCAATAGACATAACTTTTCTAGGATGTCTAGATCTATGATTACTATCATCTGACCCCACCCAAGTGCACCGACTTAATTCATGGAATATCTATGACAATCATAGTGTTCCACCTCATCTAAGGTGGACTGCAGTAGAGCCGCGCCCCATTTTTTAACAAGAGCACGCCACATTTCAGTCCATTAGTCATTTTTTTAAAGTACATAGTTTGTGTTTAAACTGATTTGAAATAAATATTGGATGTTGTATTAAATATACATGTCATATGAATAATCACAAAAGATTTACACCTTTACTTTGGACTTTTAAAAAATCTTGTTCAGATCAAATACTGTTCTGATGTGATTTTCTAATGATACAATCAGCTTGTAATGCATTTTATTGATAATGTACACAGAATATTCATGTCAGGAGGTTTTCAACATACGATTTTCTGGATACTAAAGAAATAGAGGAATTTTGGGCCATAATGACAAATACAGTTAAAAACATAAATGCAATGTGTTTTAAATCATCACTTTAATCACTGAAATGAGTTAACCATGACAAATAAATAGTCTCATGTTTTTTTGTTGAAAAGGGTCTACTAAGACAATTTATTGTCATTTTTGCTATTAGGTGATTTCTTCATTACATTTTGCTTATTTATGAGTGCATTTAGATTAGAAATCTAAAATTACAATATTTTTTTTATGTGTCTGAAACACATTTGGGTTCTGAACGAATTAAGAAAAAAGACTAAATTGCAGTCTTAGATGAAGATAAAAAGGCAAGATGGAGATAATGATACTGAGATAGAAGCAGCGTGTCAGTATCTTATTTCACTTTGTAAGTTTTGGGCTCAAGTAAACTTGACTAATGACATTAACAAGCAAATGCTCAAAATTCAAAATGAAAATGTATTAAAGAAGATTTTTATTTTTACATTTGTGTCGTAACATTTTGCCCTATGCTGTCATTTGTTTTCACAATTGGCAGCATGCGTGCTATTTGAGGACAGAGAAAAGAAAGAAACGACAG
>JAPZEB010000010.1:21938903-21949473 GCA_029783705.1 Chaetodon striatus
TGTGTGCACAATTGCACTCAGGAATGTAACCATTAGCCTTAGAGACGGTAAGGTGTAACACCACCCCATAAGAGGACAGCTTGTTGTGTAATTTAGTTGAAGTTGAGAATGAGGTTCATTTCTTGTTTTACCCGAGGAATAAGGAATGTACCTTTCAGTGAGATGACCTCTATCTGTGTTGATTTCTTTTGGTTGGATGGTCATGAAAAATTTGAGTTTTGTTTCAGAGAGGGAACCTTTTAGTGGCTGAATTTCTTTGCCCCAGAAAGAAGGCAGAGTATTCTGTTTCTGGACTCAGCAGTTAAATAACATGTACTTTGGATTGTTACTGGAATGTCTTTGTAATGGTGTCGTGTAAAGCTGTGAGGGTTGGGCACATGGGAGTGTGCATGACACAAATAAAAAAATCAATCAAATAATTCCCCTCTGTGCAACCTCAAACACTTTTCCTTAACTGCATCTGTGTTTGAGTTCTGTGAGGCATTTTGGTAAACACATGTGGTGTTATCAAATGCGCTTAATATGTAAATTTCACTCGACAGAAAGCACTTAGAGAAGAAACACAGATTTATGATCCATTTATGCCTCCAGAGTTTAGTTCTCCATTTCTACTAAAACCAGTTCTGAGAAAGCTAACTGAAGCAGATGGCTTTGTTTCCCCTCAGCAAAAAACTTCTGCCACACATGTGCTCTCCTGCAGTCTATAAATAAACAGAGTGATGCAGCCAGAGCAGTAAGTCACTCCCTTCACACACACACACACACACACACGCAAACACAAACACACCTGTCCGGCGAAGATCCCGCAGACACCGATGATGCACAGGATGTTGAAGACCGCTGAGCCAACGATGGTCCCCACCCCCACATCGCCGTGGGTGATGAAGACACCTGCACAGGGGGTGAGACAGCCAATCAGATTCAGCGGTGACACCAACCATCTGGGAATGTCTGAGTGTATGCACATACTGTATGTCTGTATATGCGCGTGTGTGTGTGTGTGTGTGTGTGTGTGTTTGTGTGTGTGTGTGTGTGTGTGTGTGTGTGTGTGTGTGTCTACCAATGACAGATGCAAAGAGCTCTGGTGCAGAGCTGCCAGCTGCCATGAAGGTGGCACCGGCAACATCTTCACTCAGATCTAGTTTCTGCAGAAACAAAACAAAGATGTGTTTGTTTATACTGAGGAAAACTGGCACTGTGTGACAGTTAACACTGAAAGTTGGATTACGACAACTTCCCAAGTACCTCGCAGATCTTCTCCAGCGATGTCACAAAGTATTCGTCACATGTTATGGCGAGGGCCAGAAACATGTAGAGTGCCTGGAGACAGAACCAGCAGAGTGAACTTTCAAGTGTGTGTATGTGTGAGCAGAATCAGTGTGCGTGTCCCTGTGTAGATATGTCCTTAATCAGCAGAAATTAGCGGACTTAATAGAGCCTTGGCAGAGCAAGATACTCCCCTTCTAAAGGACGGGTGAAGGGGAATCTCAAAGCCACAGCACCCAATTAAAATAAAGCCTGTATTAAAATCAAATGTCAATTCAACGACAAGCCCTTTTCTCTTACATTAAAAAAAAAAAATCTAAAGGATCTGTCAGGATAGATGTGAGAGAGGAGCCTATTTCAGTAGCTGAGGCGATCTCTATAAATTATAGATCAGCTGTGACATCATCACAGCCTGGCAGCTATAGCAGAGGTGCTCTGCTCTATGCTATCCACAGGGGGCAGTGCAGGACTGCAGTATGATCAGACCCCACACACACTTTATTTTACTCCTCTCAGCAGTAAAGCCAGGACAGTAAGTCGTATTTCAGTGCGAGATGTAAAGACTTAATGAAGTGTAAGTGCAGTAAACTGGACTGGTACTCTCTGTCCCAGGTGAGGATCTCTGAGCTAATATAATCTCTGTGGGGAGGAGAGATTAACCATGCCGTGACCATGAAGTATTAGGGTTCTTAACCTCTGCTCAACTCATTTATGTCAGTGAACGTGTGAATAAAAAAGGTCAAAAGACACAGGGTGTGTTCAGGGCCGGAGCTACCATTGAGGAAAATGGGGTCATGCCCCCCCCATATACTTTTATTCATTCATTTTCTGTGTGACTTAAAAGGGTTTCAGCACTCGGGGGCTCTACAATTAAAAACATTCCCATGGTGAGGGTTTTATAAGCTACTTTTTTGGAAACATGTTCAAAGGTTGGCTCCCTCCTGTTTTTGTTTGTTTATTTTTTGAGGTTTTTATATAATTTTGTAGCCGAAAATTCAAATTTGCTCAAAATATGTACATGTTTTAGCCTAAAAATGCTGTTTTCCCAAGCCTTTCTAAAAACTTTTGCCACATGACCTAACAAGTTTCTGTGCGATGTCACTGCTATAAATAAACCTGCGTACTGCTGTGGACGCCACGTTAGTTCAGTTCCAAAAGTCACACTTTACAAATAAACTTAAAGATCAAGTCAGTGGTAGACCTGCTGAAACCCAAATCATCGCTTTTTAATTATAGTTGAATGGAAGGTTACATTTTAAAAACACAGAAAAGAACGAAGACGGACCCACCCTTTAAATTTGACTATTTCTAAAGGATAGGTTCACATTTTTTTTAGGTGCCTATATGAACACTGAAACAGGTTTTTCTTGCTGTTGCCATTCTTCCTCTTCCTTTAGGAGATCTCTTCCTCATGTGCTTCCAGTGTGAGTGACAAAATTTAAGCCCTTTAAAATGTTGCTCTTTTGGACAAAGGATGCTGCTCCAACAAAAAAATCATGGCACACTCTCATAATGTAATGTGTCCCCAATTAATAGATCTCTTGTACCCTTACTTAAAGTGCATTGGACCTACACTGTCATATTCCATGTTAGATGAATTTCCTAAATCAGCTTAGCCAGTCTCTGTACGCTGTCTGTAAACCAGTCTTCTTGTAACCTTGCCATTTGCCTATATAGCCTATTTGTTTGTTTGTATGTTGCTGCCTATGTGTGGTTGTAGGAGGTAATGAAGGTTGGGGATGGATGTAATGTCCACCATTTTTTTCCCTCCTATTTTCTTGTCTTTAACTACTGATTTCATTTGTCATGTCCGCGCTGCTTTGCTCTGTGTTGTGTGTAAAAAAATGTAATAAATATATTCTTTGACAAAAAAAATCCACAGCCCTCATATTCAAAGTTTAATCTGAAGTTAATGAGGCTTCAGCAGTTTAAGTATGACACAAATCAAGTGTGTATTTCCCAATGTAAAAGTCCTTTTAGTATAAAATTCCCTCTGTGTTCCCTTGCTGAGCTGCAGTGGAAAAGTCTACAAATCCTTTCAGACAGACTTGAAAAATTGTGAGCCTATCCTAGAATCCAACAAAACACTACATTATTAAGTTTCAGCAGCTCTGCCTCAGTGTGGAGAAGGCTTTGAAACAGCGTAAATAAAAAATGAAATAACAATTCCATTTATGTCCATTTCATTTTTGGTTTCTGGTCAAAATTTTCTGAGCAGGATGTGGAGTGTGTTAGGAGGGGGTTGTCATGACTTCAGCATTTGTAAAATCCTGACTAAAACCCTGGATTGCATTTGACAAAAGGAAACTTTTTAAAGCCAGTTAAATCCAGCATGAAGAGCGAAACCTCCTGCTGAACAATACCTGAGAACTCCACAGGTGGCTTTATGTCGAGTCAGTGGAGCTTAGCATGACTGATAATGGTTCTTCATGTGGGGAAGCAGCTCGTACAATATAAATAATGGATATGTGTCTGTCCTTATTTCCTGCCGCGGACCTGTAATTATCAGCTGCCTCAGCATTGTTCTAATGAATCACTCTTAAATTTAAACTCTGACTAAAAATACTCAGAGTAGCACTGACATATTTATGAAGCTTTCTACACACACGCTCCTGAGTTAAAGGTTTCCTTTGAGACACATCATCGCTTTACGGCACTCAGAACTGTAAAATTAAATTAATGATGTCTTGTTGTCTCTCAGATGTTACGATGTGCATTCAATACATTCAAAAGACTGAGGCTGATGCTAGTAGGGCATTTTTGTTCTACTATATTACAAGCCGTGTTTAATGTGGTTGTGCCATTGCTACAATAGCTAAGGAGATATTTGTGATCAAGTATGCTAAACACAGGAAGTTAGCTATTCCGAGAGCTTTTAGTTGTAACCCACAGCCTTCCTCAGCACAGATGAGCATCTCTCCACCAAGGATGTGAACATGCACGCTCAAACTAAGGGAGACCAGGGTTGGTTGGCACACTTCTCACCCTCTGTCATTCTTACCTGGCATAATTAATGTTAGAATATACCAGCTGGAGAAGGTTAAGGTCTCAGCTATAAATAATTATTTATATATAACAGTATTCCCAGCGAGTCATATAATATATTATATAATATTTCAATATACACAAATAGTTTCTAAATTTAAGTGATTTGAGATAATTATCGTGTTGTGCATTTGTGGCAATCAGCCCCATCACAGGGTTGGCTCAATGAACCAAGAAACCAATAGAAACTATTAAACATTTACTTTAAAGAAGAACCAGAAAACATGAACATTTAGTTGAGAATCAGTCCATTTATTTAAACCAAACGATTCAAAGCATCATTATTAGGAATGTCTAATTACCTTTGTTATTGACCATTCGAAATAATACATTTAATCGCCATTTTTGTGCGGCCGCTCCGGGCACTTCAAGTTGAAAATCTCTGAACTTTTCAGAGATGTGCTGGTGACGTCATGCTGCTCCTTTAACTGAGCTACTGTCAAGCAAAGACAGAGAAGCCAATCAGTGGGAGCAGATCGACCGACAGACACTGGATGTTGCCGTACTGTTTTACGCTTCTCGTTGACTGTTTAGTCAACCCTACAATCACGTAGCATTGGATTAGCTACCTAGCTAACGTCAATGTCGAGATATTGTTGTCATAGGAACAAAACCCACATGCAGTGTATCTAACAAAAGAGAGCTGGGAGTGCTTTTTTATGAGGCGCTGGGGTGAAGTCCTCCCCAGCACCCTGCCACTGCTATTCTGTTTTAAGACAGACGCTACGGGGAAACACGCCCTAACTCAGAGACCTTCGCATCTTATAGCAAAATGTAGCTGACTCCTGTCTTTAGTGACCAGAAGGAACAACTTTCCCATATTTTTAACACAGATTTATAATACATTTAGTCCACAGAGCACTTTTTTTTTTACATTTAACACTGTAAAACTGAAATGTCACCCTCACCAAAAAAGTTAGTGACATTCAGATGTTTCAACATAGTAGATGAGTACAGGTGAAGCAAGCAAACTTTTTATTACATTTTTGTTTCTGTGACCTTTAAAAGGATGAGAAAATAGCTGTGTGCCAACCGACCCCTGTCTCCCCTCCTACTGAGCTGTTTCACCCATTTATTTTTTCACTCTTTATATCTTCCTCACATCTGTGTGAGAGTTTACATCTACCTCATGGTCTTCTTGCACAAAAATGGGTGGAGGATGATTTTAATATGATGAGTATATAATCACTTGAGCATTAAAAAGCTCCCCTGGGGCACCTTTACAATCTGGCTAAGCAAAAATGGCTCCCATAACCCAAACCTTCCCTTACAGGCTTTAAAGCTAAAACAAGCAGTTAGGCTGCTAAGTGAGAAGCTTCAACATCCACCTGCAACCAGCTGAGCTCTACTGGGAGTGTTGACTGGGGACTGATGTGATGGGTGATGCAGGTGCAGCAGCTTTAAAAAAAACACAACAAAAAAGTCCTCTTACCGCTGCGATGTGGAGCAGAACGGCCCCGCTCTTACGCTCACTGGAGGTGAAAAGGTCATCGGGGAACTCGTGTATTGCTGAGGAGAGAGGAAATGTCACCGTCACCACACATCAGCAGCATGACAACAAGATACATGTCCCCGACCCACCCTGAGAGGACTGCGGGGTTTCACGATGGGTGTCGGTCTCAGAGGAGCCGACCTGCCTGGGGTGCCCTGTTGGTTCAGCAGGCTTACGCTCAATCGGATTGGTCGTGGTACCTATGGGAGTGTCATTCCTTCTCTTCTTGTTCCATCTCTTCCCACTGGATTATCTAATACAGCGAAAAAAAATGTCTTGTGTACCTAAAAACAGGGCGCCGCAGCCAGAGAGGGTCAAATGCAAATTAAACAGCAGCCTGTGATCATTATCCAAAAAAAAGCTGGAAACTCAGACAACATCAAGGGCTCTGAATTTTCAAAGGATTGAAATCGCTCTCAACATTTTAAAATCATCTTCAGCCTGCGGTATGTCACACCACTCGGCAACCAATGACTTCATACCTATTCATAAAAAAATAAATAAATAAAAAGTCAAACATCACATCTCCTCCTCAAAAACTGACGTCAAAGCTTGAGCTATATTAAGAGCCTGAAGTCATACAGAATTAAAGCAAGCAGGCAGAAAAACCTCCCATGCTGAGGACTCATCATCCATCATCCAGAGCTCCAGCTGGAACGCAGTGTGATCATGGTACCACCATACGGCTCACATCTCTGGGAGCAAGACCGCTCCACAGTGCACCTGGCTAGAGACAGAAGCTGGCCGTCTCCCTGACGGGACCCGGCATCTGTGGTGAGTGGCCTCTGTCCGACCTGTTCCTTTTGGGCACGGGCAGCAGGCTCACATCTTGTCTCTCCTTGTAAGAGGCCTGCAGCATCACTAGCATATTGCTTACACGAGCCACAGCTATCTCTAAGATACCGTTATCCTTACTACAGGCAGAATAAACTATCCAACTGAAGAAAAACAAACAAGTCTTAGAGTCTACAGTCATCCATCATGAATTAAGACTTAAGCATTAGAGAGGTTTGTATGGTTTTTGCTGTTGTAAGGGTTACGTGCAGGGTTTGGGAGTCACGGTGGTCAGGGTGCAGCATCCTTTGGAGGCAGGCCATCTAGTCATATAGTGTCTAGTTCTCCTAGGATAACTAGACACTAGACGGATCCTTGGATTTTTGCCATACCCTGATGAAGGCCCTGTGCCAAAATTTGTTGGCAAAATAGGGAAGATTCTTCCATTCAGTCAGCTCGTGTTGCCTAGTTGTTGCTTTTTTCCCCCCCATACCGACAATGCTACCAAGTGCTCACGATGATAAATTTGAGCAAGTACAATGTTTAAAATGTTCACCATAATAGTTTAGTATGTTAGCATGCTAACATTTGTCTATTAGCAACAAACACAAACTACAGATGAGGCTAAAAATCATTTGTTTGGTCATAAAGTATTTTGGTCTGCTGATGGTGCTTGATTAAAAGTAGGGGGAAACTGTAGTCTAACTAACTAAGCAAGGAATCTCCATTTACCATTTATCTGGTCTATTTCACACTTGGTGGACATGTTGCTGGTGACCCAAGGACGTGCAGTGTTGAATTTCCTGCATTTTGGACTCGCGACATGCTAAATATAACACATTTTGAATAAACAAGCACACAGCACTCTGTGCAGCAGCAGGGTCAGGGCTTCAGGGTTCTATAGACTGAGTTAACTTCAGCTGCTGGATGATGGATACACTGTTGTTACAATAAAACTTCTCTTCATTTCCCTTAAGTCAGTGGGCACAAGCAGATAGCCTGCAGGAAAAGCACCTCGCTAACACTGCATCTCACACTCTGTAAATTTGCCATACTAACTTATAACACTAACAATGTTACTGCCTGCAAAAATATCTCCAATAAATAAATCCATGCTCGACTTGGTGGTTATGTCAGATGTAAAAGCAAGCGACAGATACACCTATTTAGAATATTAATACCACCGCTAAGAGTATTTCAACGGGCATGTTCTGAAAAGGCACTGCACTATTCAACTGGCAAACATTAGTTGTAGCGACATTTCACTTGGGGCTGCACAATATATGGAAAATTTAGCTTTACTGTGATAACATGCATGATATAGGCACTGCAAAAGACTGCTTGAACTGTGAATATAAGTATACTTAGATGTGCCGTGCATTTACATGTTGCATGTAATTTTGAAACAGTGGCATCCGGTGACTTTACTGGTTTAGAAAGTATTTGTCCTGTCACAGAAACCTGAGAGTGAAACTTGAATTGGATGTTATTATCGTACTGTCCGTGATTTGTCTGTGTTTTTGCTCTGGTGCTCTGCACACATCTGACATGTGTCCACCCGCCCACCTGATCTCATCCCTGGCTCTCTGAAGCTTGGTGCATCGCCACTACCTGGCGAAGACAGTGGGGTGGTACAGAGTTCCCGGGGACTGCCGGTAGATAATAATAGGTGTTCATAAAATACACCCGAATTCACAAATATGTAGGATGTTACTCCAGACATTACTGTAATCTTACATCTGCCGTGACAGCAGATGCTGTATTCACTCATGTCAGTGAGGATGGCACTTTTCCATCCATAGGACACACCTCGTTTTCCCCCGATAACATTGTGATCATGTGATTGTGCTACTGATCAATACTGTATTGACATATCTCGACAATGACCAGATGATGTTTTACCATCCAGAGGACGTACGTGTGAAAAAACATTTTCACCAGCAGCCGCCATTTTATATACATATCATATATATCATGCAAGACCAGTTTGGTTGTTGCTGCTTCCTGTTTTGTTCTTAGTCTCAATAAGTGAAAAGACAACATAAAAACTCTTCTCAGGTTAAAAGTAAATAAGCATTTTTCTTAAAATGTTAAACTATTAAATTTATGCAGTAACTTATTTAAATTTTTATGGATTATCCATAGAAATTTGTTTCTTCAGGATTATCACAAATCACGGTCAGTCACATCTGATTGACCTTATACTGGGTAGACAGTTTGTGGAGCTAAACTCAGCTTGTATAATGCTTGGTACAGAAACTGTATATACACATACAGTCTGTAGTTTTGTAAATAAAGTTGTCAGATTTGGGATTTTATTTAACTTTTGGATACATTTACGATATAAATATAACCACAAATATAACCATATAACATCCAACACAAGTTTAACAATGCAGTATGTCAAAATGTGGACACACTCAAATGACCACCTGTAGGTTCTGGGGACTTATTACATTAAAAGCCTTCCAACATCACTGCATTATTTTTTTATTTAGTGTGTATAGGCAATTTATTGTCTGGGGTCGATGTTAGCAGTGTGAACCTGAAGCAGAAAGTCATTGAAACTGTGTACCTCAATAGCTGTTTACTTATCGTGAGTCATACAGTCATCACAGTTTAATGTTATTGCATATTGCATGTTTTCCTGATATTGTGCAGTCCTAATTTCAGTCACTCATTACCAGAAATGTCAACCTGATTGTGGTGCTTCATGAAAAGTTTAAGGACCATCAAAGTCAGTAGAATTCAACTTCTGGGCACCAAGAGTGAGCGAATTTCAAGGCAATCCATCCAATGGTTGTTTATATATTTCGGTGTGGATCAAAGTGGTGGATCAAGTGGCGACCAGCCTTAACATTCCTTAAGCCAAGCCGCCAACATGGCCAAAATAGCCACATAGATGTGCCTGCTTAGCTGTGTTTCTACTTATGCATAGTACTGTTTGAAAAAATACGTATGCACAAGTGATGTGAGAACAAACTGCTGAAGTGTGAGCCGGCAGAATAATGCTGTTTACAACTGCAAATAAAGGCAAGATTTGGGCCCTTGTCACATATGGACTCGTGAAGCGGAACAGTGCTCACCTGAGACTTCTCACTGCATCTGTCCCAACCTCACCATCGCCTGCTTTTTATGATACTCGACGGTGTGCACACATGAGTGAGTCAGCGCAGCGCTTGGAACACTGCACAGGCAAATCAAACACTCCACAGTATGTAGGTCCAAGCCCACTTAATCAACTGCAAGCCTCCTGGATTTCACTCAGTTACATCACATATATGGAAATGTGGTACATTTTGTATCTCCATATGTCATCTAACACGTTATCTCTGCCAGAAACAGCATTGTAGTTTCTTTGTGTTGTGGCTCTCTGTTGCTCTGGTGCTGTGGGACGCAAATTAATCCGGCCTTGATTTGTAGGAGTTTTGGTGTCTCGCTGCGGCACTAAGACTGCCTCTGTGACACAGTAAACGCAACTGATTAGAGGACAAAATGATAATAAAAAGGAAGTGTGAGTAATGTGTGAATGACCTTAAAATATAACGACAAAGTGAAATGACATTGGAATCCTACATAGCAACACAGACTGAGGCAGGCAGCTTTAGCTCATTTCATCTCTGACAGGTTTATGTGCTGAATGAAACGTGTCAGAAAGCCGACGGCCTCAAGCAAAGGTGCAATCAATTACAGGATTTGTCAGCTGTGCCCTCAGAGGTGACTGAAAACAAACTGAGGCCAATACAGTAGGCTAAACTCCTACTGATACCTCATGGACAAACAGCCCCACAACCATATATTATTCCAGCTGTTGAAGGTTGCCCGCTCTGAAAAACATAAAACCATAGGGAAAGTATCAGGTTTGAATTTCCTGCTGTCCAGCCCTTTTCATCTCCTGCCTCCACGTCCAGCCACCAAACCTGCAGGTCCGTCGTTAATCAATAATTAAATGCCATTGCCATCCATGTTCTTTGGTTACATGTTGAGCCCCTC
>JAPZEB010000010.1:21961707-21982989 GCA_029783705.1 Chaetodon striatus
TATTTTTTTTATTTTTATTTTTTTTAATTCTATTTTTTTTTTTTTTGCATTTTTTTGCTCTCCTAAAACCACTACTTTGAATACTTAAAAATTGTTTTATTGTTTTAAAAAATGACAGACAAAATCCCTTCAAACTAAGTGGTTCTCCCTCTAAAACTACTCTCTAAAAACAATTTAAAATAACTAGAAACCGTTTAAAAACAACAAAGATTGAGAAACGTCTCTCTCTAAAATTACTCTTTAAAATACTTAAATACTTAATATATTTCACTACTGTCTCTTTTTTTGTGTGTGTCATGTGGGTGGTGTCCTGTGACCATATGATCGCTGGGACTCTTTAAATAGAAACAGCTGTGCTCTATTATCTTTTACCTTTTACCCTGAAGAAGACTATGTAAGTTGAAACACGTTGGTCCATCCCTGTTGATTAAAGGATTTTTATTTTCATTATATTCAGAGTGCCTCAGACTGCCTTTTTGGCTTCAGCCAGATTTTTTTTTTTCTACAATTCTGTTAGTCTTGATGAGCACCTGATCTTTTAACAACCTGTACCTTTTTAACACTTTCTACATCTCTCCTTGGACCTAGATTGTAGCACTCCCTACTGCTTTGTTTCTTATTTTTTGACGCTTTGAGCTCCACAAGCTGAGTGCCATTTAGAGAAGGCAATCTAGACTGATAACTAGCGCTACAGGTAAGAGGTAAAACACGTATATTTGCTTTGGGGGTACTGTCACTTTAAAGTTACTTCATAGATAAGCACATCTTATGTTTGTTACACTGCTTGGTATACTGAACACAATAAGGGTGCACAAAGGCCAACCTGAGACTCTGACAACTGCAGTTACATTAAAGAGACACTACATCGACTTGCTTCTTTGGAGCAGAAACAAAGAAATGAGCTCAAATGGGATAAAAAGGCCGTGAATACACTTCGATCAGACTATACTGAGTAACAGAGGGAGACAAGAGAGCGCAAGGAACAATAGCACAGCGGTAATGTCATCCTCCAGCTCTGTCCAATCAGCTCAGCAGGGAGATGGACCAAGGACAACCATCCATCAATCTTTCTGTGTGGTGAAGACACTCTGCTCATACCAGCATTCACCTCCCTGTTGCCCCTGACCCCCAGCCTTCGACCATCAGCGGCTACCTGTCAGAGCAGAGCCCTGCCCTGCTTTTAAAAAACACCTGTTCTCGTCCCCCACGCGCAGCTCCATCGCACACACACGCAGGCCCATCAGCATGCACGACAGCATGTTGCGCCCCACCCCTCTTTATGGAGATGTAACCCAGGAGTAGTACATCAAATCCCATCCATCTGGACTGTTCAGCACATCAACACTCCCCCACACTACTATCAATCAAATGGGTGGCGAGCACGAGGCACAGGTTTTTACTGTGACGTGACAAATTCGTGTCCCTGTTGTGATGGATGAAAGATGAGAAGGCCACAGCTATTCAATTAGACAGATATGATTATGGTGAGCTTTGGGTCTCGTGGGTTCAGAGGGGATTTCTGGTTCTCTCATCAGACACTTCACATGCATGTCACCTTGAAATCCCACCACCACCACCACCACCACTGGTGCTGCTGCTGGTGGTCAGACGGGCTCACAAGGAACGCCTTCTGTCAAATACCCCCACATGACGATCACCGTGTGGGTCAGGCTAACTTGATTAAATGAAAAAAGGCAAGCCATTAGTGACAGAGGGGGGCTTACTTTGGCTCCCAGTGCCTGCCTTTGGAGATAAGAGATTTGCACTCGTTGTATGATATCATTCCAGAATAATCTTTTAAGCCTCTTGTTGTTTTTAATGTAATTAATAAAACTCCCGATACATCAGTTAGAGATCTACAGTCAGGCAGTAGTTGTGGTGAATTTACAGCTGCTTTCAGCCCTGGGGCCTAAGTGGTTGCAGATGGACAGATCCCACGACAGGGTCTGGGGCTAAGGCTTAGGGCTAGAAGCACTTTGAGGGGGGAAAAAAAAAAAAAACACACACACCAAGCCCTCTTCTCTTTCACGTCCACATGCAATGATTCCTGATGTAAACGCAGCCTCCCCGGCACTAAAAATGTTGCACGTTGGCACTGCACAGGTTTATTGTTTCCTTGAAATGAACAGCACTATCCTGTAGGGTGTTTTGTCTCGTTAACCTCTGATCCCAGTGGTGTGTGTCAGATATCATTCTTCACCAGCAAAATGTCAAGGTTGCTCGTTAGATTACATAACTGTGTGTGAGGCTGTGTGGGATGCTCTGCGTGTCAGTGTTTGCACGAGCCCGAGGTAAGAGTTTTGACATGTGTGCATTTGGAGGGCATGTTGTTTGGAGTGCGTGTGTGTGTGTATGTGTCTGCATGAGGGGATTCACACGCATCACGCATGATCAGCCATCTGAGTCGTTTGCTCCGCGCACACCTCGAGCATACCAAGCTATGAATATTGTAACATTTACCCCGGTGTTTATCCTGCCCTCTTTAAATGATCGTCACTGGCCTCTGCGTAAAAATCAGCATCCCTCGATGGCCATGCGGAACCTGGAAGCGTGATGATGCTCGAGTGTGGTTGAGGTGATCCAGTGTGTGTGCGATGGTGTGTGAAGCCCCGGGCCAGACGCGATGATGCCAGCATTAACCACCATCCTGAGCTCCAGTGTAGTGTGACCGACGATGCGCCTGGCGCCAAACAAAAGGCAAACAAAACCAGGACCAAAATTGTGCTCGTTCTGGGATCGGTTACTTGATCGCTGTGTGCATGTGGAGCATGAGGTGTGCGTGTGCCGTGATCATGAGCCTGCCTCTCAAATTAAAAAACGTGCCGCTGCCACGGCGCGCACACTGCGGCATACACGGACAAACAGACGCATGTGTCCAACATTGGGATAAAAGAGAATTACTGTAACCTGATCATTTACATGTGCAGCTGACTTTTTCTATTGAGTGTGGTGGGCTAAAAACAGCGAGCACATCCTGGGCTATTTGCTGCATTTAATACAAACTACACACTTCATGCAAATGTGTAAAATCACAATCAGAGCATACGCATTTTGGAGCTGATCCTATTTGGAAACGCAAACATTATAATGCTTTGATCCCGTGCCCTTGACATTAAAGCGTGCTGGTTTGTTCCTATAATCGATGCTCTATAATTACAATTAACTGACGTGCGTGTAGGTGCATGTTTTCACTGCAGATTTCTGAGCCGTTCCGCTCCGTCCCCAGCTCCCTGTGCCCCGGTGCATCTCTCCCCACTCACCTGTCTTGGTCAGCACCACCGACATGCTCCACGCCACGAAGAGGACACTGCAGATAAAGCACACCTGCACGAAAAGCATCTCCCTCCTCTTGCGAACTTTAAATATCTTGGAAATTATTGTCTTTTTGGACGCGCTCGCGGTGTCGGTGTCGTCCCGCTCCATGCTTCGCAGCTACGGCCGGTGGCCACTTTTTTTGCGTCCTTGAGAGCCGAAGAAACTGCCGCCCCGCTTGCCTCTTCACACGGAACACAGCCGGGATGTGGTCCTCATTTCAAGCCGTCCAGGGCGCAGATGGAGAGTAGTGAAGCGGACAGTTTCACCCCCCCTCCTCCGTTAAGAAGATGCCTTTCAGCTGCTGGGACTGGTAAATTGGGCAATGACACGGCGGTCAAATTCCGATACAGGTCTCCAAATCAAATCAGCAACGCTCCTGGGTTCGGATTCTGCAAGAGGACGGGTATCGGACCGGCTCCCATTGCAACGTGTATCCTGTCCCGTGGAGAAAAAAAACCCACATCAGCTGCAATATCCTCTCTGTGTAGTTTCTCTGTTTGGCATAAAATGCGTCAGCGTACAGTCACAAACGTGAAATCGCTCAGCTGCGCCGTATCACAAACTCCACGCACCTGCGCCCGTTAAGTGAAACCAATCTGTGTTCATCAAGGTTAATTGTTAAATGCGGCCAGCAGTCCTGCCGCTCGCCTCTCGCGGGCGCCTCCCCCTTCACATGAATTCCTCCTCAGTGCAGAAAAGCCTGTGCTGATGACAGAGGACCATCAGCTCCCAGCTGCCCTCCTACCATGCACCCTTCAATGAGACCGGGCCCCTTTAACTTTCCCGAGCACTGCATATGCAAACAGCCAGCAGAAAAAACATGCTTTCCTTCCTCTGTGTCTCCACTGCCCACCCTGTAACCTCCGGACAGCTGCTCATCGATCACACTGGAGACTGTGGATCTTTCACGTTTTTGCGCGTCCCTGTGAGATCAAACGCACAGGTTGGATTGGTGCTCAAAACAACACGAAACACGCGCATCCCACCAATGCTATGTTATGAAACCAGATCCAACATCTTCCTGGGTCCCCAGCAAAGGCGTAGGTTTCCCTTCAACACATATGAAACGGGGGGGCTGGCAGAAAATTTTGAATGCCAAACACTTAAAGGTCCAGTGTGTAACATTTAGAGCAGTGTTACCCAGTGAGGATGCAGACTGCAACCAGCTGCAACCTCTCCAGGTTACAATTCCATCAGTGTTTATTGTTTAGGTTTTCACCAGGAGCCAAATTATCCACAGAGCTCTCTTCCGCTCATAAAAAAACGGAGCAGGTGAATAAAACCAGTAAAAACACTGAATAAAGCATTTGACATTAAAAATCAGTGTTTCTCCGATGCTGTTTAGCATGTCACAGATGGGCCGCTATCCCAGTGCCTACTAATGTGTGCTTCCTTTTTTTCTCTGATAACTTCAGATTTAGACATTCAGGAGGTTTTTATTGGGAGCTGAATTATCCACAGAGGTCTCTTCCTCTCCAAACAAACAGACCTGGTGATTTAAACCTGTAGAAACACTGTGTAAAGCAGTTCCCCATCAAAAAAAACCTGGTGTTTTTCGCCACTCTCGTTGTGGAGGGGCTGCGAGCTACAGTGGCTGAAGCAAAAACGTGAACTGCTCTGTCTAGAGCCTGTGTTTGGTGTGTCCATTCTGGGCTACTGTAGAAACATGGCAGTACAACGCGTGGATCTCTGCAGACAAGGACCTGCTCCCTATGTAGATATAAACAACTCATTTTAGGGTAACAAAAACACAATGATTTTTATTTTTAGGTGATTATATACTAAAGAGAACAAACTTATTATATTCCATTTCTGCCATATAACCCCTTAAATCCTATACATTAATTCATTCATTCATTTTCTGTAACCGCTTATCCTGTTAGGGGTCGCGGGGGGGCTGGAGCCTATCCCAGCTGACATTGGGCAAGAGGCAGGGTACACCCTGGACAGGTCGCCAAACTATCATAGGGCTAACACTTTGGAACAGACAACATTTCACACTAACAGTCACACCTACGGCCAATTTTTGCATCACCAATTAACCCAAACTGCATCTGGACTGTGGGAGGAAGCTGGAGCACCCGGAGAAATCCTACGCTGATATGGGGGGAACATGCAAACTCTGCACAGAAGGGCTCCACCATCCCAGGTTCGAACCAGGAACCTCCTTGCTGTGATGTGATGCTAACCACTGCACCAGCATG
The DNA here is from genome assembly GCA_029783705.1 of Chaetodon striatus. Taxonomy (NCBI): domain Eukaryota; kingdom Metazoa; phylum Chordata; class Actinopteri; order Chaetodontiformes; family Chaetodontidae; genus Chaetodon; species Chaetodon striatus. The sequence continues at coordinate 21,967,227 of JAPZEB010000010.1, forward strand.
CTACACACTGGACCTTTAATTTCCTGTGTGCCGGTGAATTATTATGCACCAGTTTAAGCTTTTCCTGCATGAATTTATGGCATAAATGTCTTCATTTGTCAAAACAGAAGTCCTCTACTCTGGTTTGACTGGGAGGGGGCATATATTATGGTGTTCTATATACTGAGGCGGCTGTGTGCCCTGGGTCCCATCCCCTTAAAATCTACCCCTACGGTCCAGAGCACAGCCCCTTTAATAACTGGTCTGCAACTCACCTGCTATCCTCATTTTGATATCATGCTGAATAATTGAGGTTATAGATCTTCAGCCCCCCTCCCTTCCAAATCTGCAACCATGAAATAATTTCTCATTGCCTAAAGGTTCTTTTTGCCAAGATTATAATGCTTTATACGTTTTGCCCTTCAGAAAATTGCCTCACACAAACAGAGCGTGGACCTGCACATACTGGGAATGAATAATGTAATGAGGACCTTACTGTCAGAGTGGCAATAGTAAATTAAATGTGGGTAAAATATGTCCTGCAGTCAGTGATCACTGTAAAGCAAACAATTACCATTATAAGAGGAAAAATCAATTCCACCGCGCCTTCGGAAAAGCATTAATATGAAAGAGCCCCACTTCACTTTTATGTGTCATGAATTTTCCACAAATGTATATGTCAGCTTAAAATGCTGAGTGGAGCTGGATTTAGCCTGCACTACAGTCCTAATTAGTGTTTGATCGTTGGCAGCTCGGCAAATGTGTCACCCAACAGGCCAAATGAGGACTCTGTAGAGTCCTGGGGGCTACCGTGTGACCGCTGAAGCTCAGGTGTCCCTGCTCACCTATTATTTGGTGTTAGCTGTTGTCACCTGGAGCTGTCACTTTGTGTTACAGTAAATAATTGGACTGTTTTATTTTCTGGACTCCAAAATGTACATTCTATGGAAAAGATCAATATATGAATAGACGTTATACTTTGGTATTATTTATTATGAGAGCACAAGTTAGGAAAATGCACCACAAACAGGCTAGATATTCCCAAGATATTATCTCTTTTATCCATATTTTTGTTGTACTGTTTCCTCCCTCAACACACAGAAGAAAGAAATTCAGAGTTGTTTGAAAAGTAAATTTTGTAGCAGTGTTGATAAGAAAAGCCCCGTCGCCCTGCTGTTTACTCTAATGCAGATCTCCTCTGTTAGTACCCAGCTGTATTTATAGTCTGCTCCCAGAATAATTAAGTCACTTCCCATTACTGAACTTTTAATAGTTTTGGCCCATTCAATTAAAAGCAGATGAGGTTTCCACTTAAAAGAACTTTCAGAAAATTGTTGCACATTTTGGGAAGTATGCTTATTCGCTTTACTGGAGAGCTACAGAGAGGTAGATGTGAAGATGAATACCATTCTCATGTCTGTCACTGTGAATATAAGTATATCATAAACACTGGAAAACAAGGGGAAATAGCTAGCTGGGCTCTGTCTGAAGGTAACAAAATCAGCCTACCTGCACTTATAAAGCTTCTTTGTTCAACCCATACAAAGCCTAAATATTAATTTTTACAATTCGTGGTATTAAATTCTTGGCTGAAGCCTCAAGTTTAGCATTTTGGCGTCGCCATTTTGGATTTTTGGAGGCAGAAGTGACCACATTTGGGTAAGAAGATGGAGCTAAGCCTGGCGCTAGCTGCTAGCTTAGTTAGCACGGTGCATCAACAGCTAAGGTTAATGCTAATGCTAATGCTAATTTTCGCTAGCAAAGAACAGGCTTAAAACCATTAAAACAAGATGTACTTACCAGAAAACTGAACACCCCACTCCTTAGAGGGTCTGTTAGTACAACAAAACGCTGAATAAGACTTTTTTAGATTGAAAAAACGTTGTCAGTAACCTTCATGAACTAAAAATATACTGAAATAGTGGCAGCTACAGCTATACTCTGTGAATCACGTGTTACGTCATGTTTACGTTTCTACCCAACGTTGTCACCATGGTAGCGACTTGTCAACGGTTGGCACCCACCTGTCACTCAAAATGGCCACTCCCTTAAAGGGGAACACCACCTTAATTGAGAGCTCCAATATGTTATTTCTATGCTCTGAGAAAGATCAATCAATATTTGTGAACATGAGCTACTCTCTCTGGAAGCCAGAAACCACAGAAGTGAGTCCCAAACCTGTGATGTCTATAATAAAGTCTGGAGCTGCTCCATAGACAGTAAAAAGGAGACTGACTTTGTATACTTGAATGAGCTTTATTTTATTGTAGTGTTCTCAAATGTACTCATATACTTAGAAGTAGAGTCTTGCACTGGGTCAGGTACCCGAACAAAAAAAATGTTTAATTTGTCAGAATAAAAAAATGAAAAAGATGTGCAGTATATGTGTAATATTTCAACATCTAAATCACTGTTTTCAAGCTGCAATTCCTTTTATTTTGAAAGTCAGTGACACAAGTCAAACCTTTGACCCCGTTGTCACATTGGTCACCGATGTGGAGGACTCCAGTGATGAAACTTTGCAGTCTGAGCATGAGGTGGCAGCCCATATTGAGTTAAAGACACCCAAGAAGGATACTTTTTAGGTTTTATGGTGGTAGAAGGAGCATGCTAAAATGTTTCCTAACCTGGCAGCGACTGTGCTGAATGTTCTCGCCATCCCAGCATCAAGCACAGCCAGTGAAAGAGACTTTTCTTCAGCTGAATTTGTAATTCAAGAATGGAGAACCCAGGTTAATGTGAGTGAGTGTAGCCTGTGTGTGTTTAATCATGAAGGATGGTCGGGTTGCAGGACTTTCATAAACAAGTGTGGACGGGTGCAGCTTTGACTTGGATATAACGACGGGTAACGGGTCAGTTCTGGTACATAGCTTTACGGACCATAGTAATAAAATGTTTGAATTTTGAAAATGGGCATAGTTCCCCTTTAATTATGTATAACTTAAAGCCTACTTACCACACTTGATATTTTGGATACATGGCTTGTACTGCACTTTGTTCTGTATATTTTACTGTATATGGTAGTATTTACTGTCTTCCTGTTTTGTGTGTCTTTAAAGTCAATTTCTATGTTGTGCTGCTGCTTATCTTAGCTGCATTTAATTAAGATTTCTAACCTAAATGAGACATATTCTTATTAGATAAAGATTAAATAAATAAATAAAATAATATTATGTGTTTTTTTAAGATAGGGAACTGGTAGGCAGATTTTGACAAACAGAGTAGCATCCATCTTTTCTTGTAATTCTCATCAAGAAATCGAATAAGCATATTTCTTTAAATGTCAAACCATCCTTTAACACTTGAGTGCAATGTTGTCTTGAAATTACAAACAGCACGCACACACACAAACGCACGTGTAGGGGGACTCGTGAGGCTGCAGAGCAGAAGCTGCTCTTGCTGCCTCCAGGCCTCCTGTGGGTCACCTTAGCTGCCAAGATAACAGACAGGAAAGCTGCCGCGCCCTCATGGCCATCTACACACAGGTTGACAAGGCTGAAACAGCATGTCAACTTTCACAGCAACTCCCGCTGCCCACTTAAGCAAAAACCGAGCAGCATGTAAGGGTCAAAGGCCTCACTCTCCAGCGCAATCTCCCACAGACCAAGGTTATGTAAGATCAGGGCTGTCCCTGTCGGTACAGTACGAGGCAGACCTCCAAAAACACTGCCCGTCATCTCCCACGAGTATCCGAGACTTTGTGTGAAGGCCACTAGTTAAGCATGGAAGGCGTTGCTGGTTATTAGTCAGGGCTTTCTGAATCTGTCGCCAGGTCTTGTCTTCATCCTGCAGCTTGGGTCTTCTGCTTGCAAACACTGACATACCCATCAACATGTGTGACTCGTGCCCATGCCAAAGGATTAGTCCCCTCCAGGCCCCTGCCCACACAGCAGGCAGGCAGGCAATTGGGGAGCAATGCCAGGGCCTGCTTACAGAGATTTAGCCACTGCTTTACACTCCCTGGCTCGGTCAAACATACATCCATGGCCTCCTTTGCTTCCTGCAGGACCCAGTGAATGGCCGCTGATCAGCTGCAGAGATAATAACATGTGTGAACTGTGGTTTTCGCTGCCGGGAGACGGTGAGAGATCGGCTTTGTAGGAGTGTTTTAATGTGGGCAGATGTCAAAAGGAGCAGTCGGTGTAATGTAAATGTGTTGTTTGATATAAATGCCAAGCATGTGTCATGTCCTCGCGCTGCAGATCACTAATGACTTGATGTCAAGGGTGTTAACAATGAACTGTGTGAGTGTTGCACAACAATTGACTCAGCGCTGCTCATGTCAGCTTCCAACTCCATTATTGCTGCGATGATTCATGTGGTTTATTCACTGGTTTAATGCAGTGATTAAGATCCAGCAGAGCCATGGCACAGTTTACATAATGTTTTTGTTATTGTGGAGGTATTTTTTTCTATGTAAAATTTACTATGTAGGCTTTTGAATCACGTACTGACAGCATGTCCCAGCCAAACAATGCACTGTAGATGGATTGGCTGAATGCTGTCAGAGGTTTGTATACAATGGTTGGCATTTAAGAATCAAAGACTATGGAACCTTTTGTTAAAAAAAAATAACACAAACTCCTTTTATTCTTCTATCTTGTGATTCCTGGTTTGTTGGTTATGTGTTTTTCTCTTTTCTTGTGTGAATTTTTTGTGTGATGACTGCATGACTGCTGGCTGTGCAACAAATTAGCCCTCAGGGATGTAACCATTACCTTGACCTTGACCTATTTCAAATGAAAAGTAAATATTTTATGCAATAAAATGCACAGTTCAGTACACTGCAAGCTTTTGTTGCAACAGGCTTCCTTGGTTCAATATGAGCAGCAGCCTTTGATTGCTGATGTTACCCAATGGTAGCCAAATTTAGATAAAGATTGCTGCCATGCAACTCACATGATAAGTGTTACACAACAGTTCAGCATGTCACAGGTTCACATTTCAATGGTTTTATTGCAAAATAAAAACAGGAAGTTGTGGTCAAATACCACCGTTCTCATGCAGGTCGCCTGATGATGATGTCTTCAAACTAACGGACCCATGAGTATCTTTCCTGTTTCCAATGTTGGGTGTCTTTTAACCGAGGCTGATCCCTTAAAACTTAAAACCCCAACTATGATGTTTCATTAAAATTAACCAACTTGTTTATGTGCTTAAACCTAACCAAACCTTAAAGGAGACCTGTTACGCCCATTTTCAGGTTCATACTTTTTTGGGTTTCTACAAGAACATGTTTGCATGCTTTAATGTTGAAAAACACTTTATTTTCCTCTTACTGTCTGTACTGAAACACCTGTATTTACCCTCTGTCTGATAAGGCTCTGTTTTAGCGCCGGTCTCATTCCCCTTCCGATAAAGTCCAGCCTGCTCTGATTGGTCAGCGTTTCCGTGTCTTCCATATCTCAGTGTCTCTTTACTGTCATTTTATAGCCAGAATGACTGTAATGGAAAAAGGCAGCACTTTCCATTGTAAAAAATCACCAATAAAAGATTCTGAACACAACCAGACATGTTCCGGCAGGTTTACGCAGGCCAATGCGACATCCAAATTACTGGAGCTGCAATTTTTTTTTAGCTCAATATAAAATGTCAAAGTATACCATCATCAGTGAAACGTGGTGCTGCAGAGATGCCAGGCCGACAAATCATATCCAGACATAAGGATACATGCTTATTTGGTACTAACCCCAACGACAATCGACAATTTTATTGTGAAAAACAAATACAAAAACTACCATTTCAATAAAAATGCAACTCATGGTGCAATCGAAATATCTGCCAAAATAATCACGTTATGATTTTTTTTTCTTATTGTGCAGCTCTGTGTCAAATCTGGGTGAAATTAACATCACCAGCAACCAGGATTACATGTTTCCCTGATGTTAGCATGTAGCTACATGTAGCAACGCATGCTACTTTATGTTGACACTTGCCATACTGCCACTTGACCATATAAAGAAATCCGTCACAATCTGACTTCAGATTGTCTTGAAAGTAGAATCGCTGTTTGTTCACAGGTATTACTGCTACATATGTTTATTTCTTTGCCTCTGCTGCATGTCAATAAAGACTGATAGTGTTCAGGACTACGTCTTATCTTCTGTGAAGCAGAAGTTGTCACAATATTTTACTGGTATTCCATCATGATAATAACATTTATCATGATATTTTTGGCCACAGCGATCATAGCATGACATTATGATCTTTACTACGAGCTGTGAGGACAGCAGAAGAAGCAGTTGGAAAAAATTGTGAAAGGAAGACTGACACAATTAGCAGATTTTGGGTGGAGTTACACGAGCGTAAGACACACACACATACCCCTTTATAGTTTGTTAACTACACCACCACACCCACCTGAGTCCAAAGGTGAGCATTCCTATCTTTAGACCTTAATGACACACCTGCTGACACACACACAGATAATACACACACACACACTCACATTTTCCTTGCATGTCATGTGGCTCAGTGTGTAAGGGGCTGCTATGTTTTAACAAGTGTTTGAATAACGCAGACTGATACGTACACACACTGATAACACACACACAAACACACACATTCTCCACCAGCTCTGCCACACTGTCAATTAGCACTCTGCTTGACACGTACCATTAGATATAAGATATAAAGTGTGCTCAGAGGGAGAGAAGGGAAATGATTTGTAAAGGCACGACACAATACGGACAGAGACACAACTTATCTTCATCTCAGACTGAAGACGCTGCTTCCTGTTTTAATTGTTTTTCATTTTGAGTCCTTCAGCTCTCCACCTGTCAGAGTCAACAGCGTTTCTAATCCTGTAAACACCAAAGATGATGGTGATATTATCGAGGGGTGATACAGTCACACAGATAAGGGCCCTGTTTCATAATTAAGGCTAACACGCTGCTGTCAGGCTAAAATATTCCTGTTTATTCTCTATTGTTTATCCTGGATGAAGTTATCTTGAATTACAGTGTACTCTTATTTTGAAATTAAGGCAGAGTGAGTAGAGAGTTGAAACCGTGATCAGAATTCGTATGATCGAGTGTCAATACATGTGACTGCAGTTACATAAGGTGTTAGGAATTTTTTCAGCACATCAAACTATATTCTGTATATTTTATCATGTATGGTTCAAAAATTTGGAATCTCCTGCCACAAAATCTGGATTGGGTCGACTCAGATGTCTAAAGACCCTGACACACCAAGCCGATGGTTGGCCGTCGGTTGGCCGTTGGTCAATGTTGGGCTACTGGTGAGCGTCTGTCGCCCTGGTTGGTGCGGCGTGTCCTGCATTGCTGCACATCATTTGCCCCCAGTGTTTGTTTATTTTTGGCCAATACAGCATGTTGAATCGTGAACATTAACGGCAGAGCCAGTTGGTGAATTAAATCACTCTGATTGGCAGTTTAGCTCAGCGCACAAGAAGAGAAGTGAGGAAAGTAAACAAGCAGCTTAAGTCAAGAGGAAGTGAGACCAAAACAAACTTATCACATAAGATTATTTTCCTTTAGCCATTGAGCTCTTCAGCAGAAATGTTTCATGATGGTTTGTGTTATTGTTCACAATAAATATGCTCTGTTTTTTCAACACTGGGTTGTGTTATTAATGTGCTAACTGGCTAACTAGCATCAATATGTCCCTCCGGTTTCCCTTTTTGAATGACAATCCCAGACTTTTGCCGTCTAGTGGTGTGGAGAGTCATTCCCTCTCGTGCAGGCGCAGAACATACATGTTAGCTGGCTGTCCGCTGTAGCCTTTGTGGTGTGTTCATGTGCAACTTTTTGGCCAGGACACGTAAGAGTCAGACGAGGCAGCAGGGGGCCTTCGTCGCAGCTAGTTCTTTGAAGCCAGTTTGGTGTGTCTGGGCCTTAGGAGTACTACTATACATGTTTTAATTGTCTTTGATGCTTTTAGGTTGTACAACGTTCTCTTTACAAATGGATGATTAGATAGATAAATTTTGCATGAAGGCTTTGTGTTGTACATGGAGAACAAAACACTGCACAACGGTTTAACTGACCATTAAAAGAGCAGAAAGAGACAAAGATCTCCCTGAGCAGCAGTTCAATAAGAAGAGAAGAAATCATCATTCATTGGTAAAAGAAACTGGAAGCTGAGCATTAAAATGTGTGCAGATTTAAAAAGAAAGAAGTTCCTGTTTCAGTGTCAAGATAAGTGCACAATGATGTGTTTTACAAGCTGGAATTAGCAGGCATGGTACTATCAGCTAAACACACTATGAGCTGACAAACTGCAGTTTAAACCTGTTCAATCTCTCAGAGCAGACTGCAGAGGGCCAAAAAAAAACTCAGACAAGATAAATATTTAAAGCCCAGTTTCACCGTTGTGGGTCAATAATGATCGAGGGTCACTTCCGCCTTTTTGGACTGGAAAACAAACTCAAGATCAAGGTTGCAACAGTATTCTCCCCTGGCATGCAGCACTGTGGACTAAATGGCAGTTTTAAACATTTAATTATTCTGCATTTAGGTCCAAAATTATTTTAAAGCTATATAACACAACTGGAGTTTAAATTATACTGTTTTTATCTCTGTTAAAAAAGCCCTGATTGAGGAACAAACAAACAACATTATGCTACAGCCAATTCCATACTAGGGTTGTAGCGATATACCGGTTTTGAGGTAAACCGTGATATACAAGTCGAGGCTTATCATCCGTGTGCATTTGCTTTTCTATGATATGAGAAAAAAAATGCAACTGGACTTTCAAAGGGGAGACTTTTTACACATACTTCATCTGGTTTGTTCAACCAAAAATAGCCCTTCCATTTTCATTCCTTTAAGGGTAATTCTGATTAATAATAATATCAATTTTGTAATACCGTGTTACGGTGAAACCTTGATACTCTCTGATCTCATACCGTAGCAACCCTCTTCCAAACTTTTAAATGGAAGTAGTATAGGTCAAATTTGTTGTGATGATTAGAAGAGATCAAAGTGTTTGCATGTTCTCATCTAAAATCAGAATTATATGAACACTCTTTGGTTATGTATCAAGAAAGCAAAACATTTTCCTCACGCAGCTATGAATTAGCCTACACTACTGGGCTTAAGGACTTTTTGCTATGGCAACAGTTCCAGCTGAGTTTTAAACCAGCTTTGAAAAACCCACAACACAAACCCCATATATGTACTATCATTTAACATAGTTTTGTGTACCTCAACAGCAGAATGTGGCTTTTTTTTTTTTTTTAGAGCTGTAACTACCACGCCAATGCCTGAAAGCGTACCTGCCGGTTGGAGACGCACAGTGCTAACCACGCAAGATTCTGAGATAATCCTGTTAATTCAGAAAAACAGGGCCAGTTTTTTGACAAGTGAATGCATCAACACTTCATTACTTTTCCTTGTCAAAACTGAAATTCTTTTCTTCTGGCTGAGCTGAAAGGCTCAAATGAAAGAAGCAGAAAGTTGAGGTGACAGCACAGGTGCAGGTGGAGGTGGTTGATGATGATGGTTGGACGTTCACCACACCGTTGACTATCATTACAACTACAAAAAAAGCTGCTGTGTCTCCATGAAAACCAGCGAATGCAGGCCTGATTAGACCGCAGCCATCCCCCAATGAGTACACTAAGCTGTTTACATGTCACTAAATTAAACAGGTTGCACCACACAAACTAGTCCTCGCAAATGGGTTATTGATTACCACATATTTACAGCTACCAACTGACTGGAGGTGATTTCCTGTTTACATGGCTGTTTGCGTTTGATTTAAGTGTACTACACATGTTTCCTACTGAAGCAATCAATTTACACATATGAAACTCTACTAGCTGAGACATTTCTGACTTTGATAAATCCCTGATTTGAAACAAAGTACTCAGACTACTTCTGTGTAACTCTGCGGTTCATTAATAAACAGGAACGACACTGCAGAGTGAGTTAGCGCCACGTGATGAGCACAAGTTTCACTTTTCTGCAAAGACTACAGAGAGAAAGCCTCAATAAAAGAGACTGTATTGAGTTATTAAAGCTAGACAGGAAGTGTTGTCAGGACTTCAGATGTCTCTATATATAGAGGGAGCATCTATGCAGCCATAAGGGCAGCCACAGTGTGTGTGTGTGTGTGTGTGTGCGGGAGAGACAGTGTGTCTGTTCTTTGTCCATCTTATCTGTTTGTTATTGACTCCAGATGAAATTATGCCGCAGCCACCATGATGCCAGCCACTCAGCTTATATGTGTGTGAGAGATACAATAAGCCTCTGAGTGTGTGTGTGTGTGTGTGTGTGTGTTATTACTAAAAAGGCCAAGCGGAACAAACTGATTTATGTGTGTGGGGGTGAACCAGCAGAGGGGACAGAGTGTAACCTTGGACTGTGTGTGTCTGGATCTGTCTGCGCACTTTTTCTTTCTTCAGAGGATTTTTAATTTATGCTGAAATTATTCGAAATCATTTGTATGTGTTGTTCTACAACAAAAGCCACAGGCATCCTGTCCCATGCTGCGCTCGTCTCATGCAGAGATGGAAAGATTCCCATGTTTATGACTTGTGGATGTTTATTGTCATTGGATTTTCCTTCCATACTCCGATATAAACGAGGTGCAGGGGCTGCTGGAAAAGGTCGAAGGAGGAAGAAGAGATTTATTTCTATTGTTTTATTGTTTCCGTTTGGATAGAGACCTTTTGATAAAAACACCTGAAAACATAAAAATGTGCGCACATTGTTTCACATGTAAACAGTTTTCAAAAATAATCCGCCTCAGTGAGGACATGATGTGTGTTTTGGCAGAGCGCACGGCGCGCTTGTCAGGATTACATTTGGTTAAACTAAACAAAACCAAGAAGCAGAATGACTCACACTGACTAACATCACATCCAACATGTTGTTATTATTAGGGAATCAGATGTATATTAACACAGCACACTGAGCAGAGTTGCTTACATGGCGGACATTTCTTTTAAATATTTTAAAAGGCTTTTTGCTTTTGTTAAGGGGGCCAAAGTTCTTATTAAAGCATGTCACTTTATTATTCTATATTGTGAAATATTTAAAATGTGATATGTTAGTTTTATGCAGAATTAGCAGAAGACAGTAAAAATTAAAGCTCCCGTGTGTAAGATTTAGGCAGATCTCTTGACGTCGAGCAGTGAGGACTGCAGACTGCAACCAGCTGGGTATTGTCCCTACTGGAATTCCCTCAGTGTTCTTTGTTGAGCTGCTAACTTTGGTGGCCGATACAAAAACGTGAATGGCGCTTTCTAGAGCCAGTGTGTGGTTTGTCTGTTCTGGGCTTCTGTATAAACCTTGCAGTTCAACATGGTGGTCTCCGTAAACAAGGACCCGCTCCCTATGTAGATACAAACGGCTCATTCTAAGGTAACAAGATAAGAGTAAGGCTAAGGTACGGAAAACACAACGATTCTTATTTTCAGGTGATTATACACTAAAGAAAACATACTCATTATATCATATATAATATAACCCTCTGAATCCTACACATTAACCCTTTCATATGTTGCAGTAGGTGTGTCACAGTGTACATAATGTTTGCTCATGTCAAGGCAAAATTTTATTTTTTTAATTTTTTTTTTAAGTGTTGGTTCTAACTATGTTTTTTTCTTTTTATCAATTTATCATTTGATCTGTAAACATTCAAAAAATAGTAAGAATTCATCATCAGTCCATCAGTTTCCCAGAGTCAAAGGTGACATCTTATTTTGTCCAACCAACAGTCCAGAAGTCTGTCCGACCCAAAGATATTCAGTTCACAGTGACATAGAGAGGTTATTAAATTAGTTGCAGATTATTTCTAATCAGTCAATCAGCTAATCGTTTCAGCTCTGATGAAATTACATGTGACAGTTGTCGCTAACATTACACCAGTAAAACAGCAAGGACCCTTAATGAGAGACTGAATGAACACCCGAAACATCAGCTGTGAACACCAGAGCGACACCAGTCACAGCATCTACTGCGGAGACGTCAAAGGTCATGGATCAGGAGTCAGTGAACGACCGGGGAAAGATTAAGGAGGACATTCACTTCCGACATCAGTGAACATTGTTCTGCAGAGATGGGGGTTCCCATCACACTTGATAAAAACTGAGCCATTTTAATTCACTGAAAACAGCTGTGGGATGTAGTGAGAAGCTTGGTCAAAAGTTTGAGTGGACGATGGTCGAGTTAACCGCTGACCTCAGCCTACAACTTTTCAGTCAGTGTTATGAACTCTTCTGGCATTGATTTATTATTTTATGGAGGTGTGTGAACCTGTTTGCAGATTTTTATCAATTTTAGTGAACTGTGCGGAGTTTGCATGTTCTCCCTGTGTCAGCGTGGGTTCTCTCCGGGTACTCCGGCTTCCTCCCACAGTCCAAAGACATGCAGGTTGGGGATAGGTTAGAATGTAGGTGTGAATGTGAGTGTGAATGGCTGTCTGTCTCTACATGTCAGCCCTGCAATAGTCTGGCGACCTGTCCAGGGTGTACCTTGCCTCTCGCAAGGATAGCCTCCAGCTGGAGCAAGGATAGGCTCCAGCCCCCCTGTGACCCTCAAGAGGATAAGCAGTTAGAAGATGGATGGATGGAATAGTAATGCAGAATGGATTTGGCTTTTTGTTTTTCTTACCTTAGAATGAGCCATTTATACCTACATACAGAGCAGGTCCCTCTCCATGGAGTCCACCATGTTGTTACACATCAAACACTTGCTCTAGACAAGGCCATTCAAATTTTCGGCAATTTTGGCCACCAAAGTTCTCCAAAGCACTTGGCAAACGGGATAATTTTCAGTTTTGCAACCTCACTGCTAGATGCCACTAAATCCTACACATGGGACCTTTAAGATAGTGAGGAAATGATTTTAACAAACTTATCTGGCTTGTCATCAAAATGTTGATCCTGAGTATATCAGTGACATGCTTACAAAAAACATATTTAATTTGATTTCTCCCTGAAATATATGATCATCATTAAACATTTCATGATTATGTTACATCTGCAGTGACTTGAGACATAAGGGCCCTCATTTATCAATCTAATGTACAAACCAGATCCGAGTGCAGAAATCATCTAACGATAGGATTCACATGTGATTCATGAGATGTTCTTCTCAGCCATCACAGCGAAGGAATGATCGGGCATTGATAAATGTGGATGCTGAAAACAATCATTATTCTGCTCCAATAAAATTTAAGTTTAGAGGCCTTGTCCCTAAAATTTGCCACACAGGAAGGAGTAATACAGCCAAGAAAAGAAACTTTTCAGTCAGAAATGGAAATGCTGACCTCCCAGGTCCAATTTAGCCAGCTGGTTCTATTTGGCAGACTGAAAAGTGGAATTAAAGGAAGTCTAAAAAACAAAGTATGGAAAGAAAAGACTGCTGCACTCAAAAGTTTTGCAGTGGACAATGGAAGTTCCGCTGAGATTGTAATATTTAATGAACACATCCATGTTTACCTACCCATAGCCTTCATATATTAATAATACCCCCCTATAAATTACATAGTATTGATATTATTATAATATTCATATGGCTTATAATATAACCAGACTGAGGAGCGTGTGGCTTCAGGTATCGGGTCTGCTTCCATTTCAGGCGCTTAGCAGGTGGTGGAGAGGACATAGAAGCGCCACTGTTGTCCAAGTCAGACACCGGTAAAAATGTAATTCCTACTAGGCCACTAAAATCTAAATATTAAAACAGTTGCAGGGTTTATGTATTTCTTTTGTATGATGTTTTAATGATAAATAATATAAACATGCTTTGACTTGTCTCTGTAAAAAATAGCGGTGTTCACCCCTCAATCAGCCTGGAGCCAGTCCCACAGAGCCAGGCAACTGCAAGCTGAAATAAAAAGAGCATGTTGACATAGGTCATTACAAAATGTAAATCAATTAGACCTTACTATCTTCCATAAGTGGGTTAATAATGAATTGTATTAGAATCAATGTTTTTATCTGCCAATTTTGTTGTTTTGATAAGGGATAATCATTTGTATTACATTTTGTATTATACCTTGGTTGACTCAAGAATAACATCATGTTTGATTTTTTTATTTTTTTTTTACTTTTTAACAATTTAAACCTCTTTTTGAAATAATTGAAAAACAAAATTATACACAACAGCAATAGAAAAATTAATTTTAATTATTATTATTATTTTTTGTTTGTATGTGTGCGTGCATGTGCTTGAGAGTGTGTGCATTGGTGCAATCTGTATATGTGGACATTTCACTGGTATTCACACCGACGTTGTGAGGACATCAATGCCCTGTAAGGATAGTGCCCACGTCCTCACAAGTCAAACATTGTATACGAACTTATCATGTTGTAACTGGCCCTGTCTGCTTCTTTCCTGTGGTTGGCTTGAGGCTTTTGTCACCCCACATCTTCCCATTGCTTCAATGAACGGGGTTTGCAGTTAGAGGCAGCCTTCGAATTGATTCCTCATGTGGTGTGACAAGCTCCCTTGAGAGCTCATTGAAGAACAGCCGTTGTGCACTGGTAAAACGACTCTTGAATTCAGGGTGCCGAGCTGTGAAAAAAGGTGTAGGCATTCAGGGTGGCGATGTCAAACATGTTGCACCTGGCACTATGGGCAACCTCTGTGTTTGGTGCTTGCAGGTGTGGGTGCCAACCATCTGGTCTATGGTGTCTACACCTCTTTTGGTCTTGTCGTAGAATGTGATCACTTGTGTTTTTTTCTTTCCGCTATCGTCATCCACCACTTAGTCATGGTGGACTGTGTTCAGGAGAACCACAGCTGTTTCTTTCTTACATAGCTGACCAAGGTAAGGATGCCACTAAATCCAAATTATATGCTACGCATAGAGCATGTGATGCTAGTTAGTCAATCTATCAATTTTTTATTTTTTTTTTAAGTTTTTGGGGTTCGTTGCCTGTAGGCAACATTGTGCCATAATGGTGCATAAGTGAACAAGGAAGTTTTTTGTTTTTTTTTTCAATTTGAACATCATTTATTTCATAAACATGTGTAAAATATTCAATAGCTTCAACCAGTTACAGTACATGCCATTTTAACTGTAAAGGCATTGTAAAAGGAACTCTTTTAAAGGGTTTCTTGTGTGAATGTTGCCAATTGTACCATTGAAGAACAACCCATTGAAATGAATGTCTCGAAGAGTCTAAGCCTAATTCTTCTAACCTTACACAAATTACTTATCAAAACAAAGATCATAACCATTTTCCAAACAAGAAACTGGTGTCAAATTCCAGTGATCATCACTGCTTCGTTTCAATGCATGTCCTGTCCTGTGTCTTTCCTGACACAGGACAAGACCTTTTCGTTGCCGTCATTTGTAGTGTAGCTCGTTGTCTTCATCACTACTTAATTCTAATTCATCTTCACTATGCTGGAAGTGTGAGTTCTACCCTCTTCTTCCTTAAAAGGGCATATAGTGAGGCTGAATTCACTCTGTAAATGGAGGAAAATGTGTGGAAATTATAAGCAAATGAGACAGGCAACATTCACTGTAATTGTAGACTATGGCCTAAAGAGTATAGTAATAGCCTGAACTTCACTTTACTGCAACCAACATCAAATTTATCTTCATTAAATTGTAAAGATTAAAACAAAATTATGATAAATGGTATAACTTTGAACATTATATATACCTATACACACACTACCAAAATTTCATACTGCCATGGTGATTCCATAATGGTTCACTGTTATGCATATGCAATTTTCCATAATGGTACGCTGTTGCATCAGGGCAACAGTTGCATTTTACAGTTTTTTCTGAATGCCTAAACACTTACAATGATTCTTATAGCACAATTTCTAAATCTATTAATATTTATCAC
>JAPZEB010000010.1:21994300-22006761 GCA_029783705.1 Chaetodon striatus
TAGCCCCCCCTGCCGCCGCCAGCACATTCCGTCGCCTCTGGAAACCCCCCCCACCTCCACCTCCACCTTCACCTCCACCTCCCAGCATCAGACACAGCCCGACCCTCCAGTACATCGGCAGCGCCAGTTTGACCTGATGTGGAGCTACACAGTCTTGTTCCTCAGATCACACATAACCAGCCCAGGAGTGACCTATCCACAGCTAGCCCCACCCCATCCACACCCCAGGAACACACACACATCCCTCCATCCTCGTCCTCATCTCACCCACTCACCTGCCATCCCCTCCCCCTCCTTCACTCCCCCACAACGTCAGCAATAACTGTGTTCTCAAGGATTCAATGATTGGATTGGTTTATATCCTTAGTTGGCTGTTGTTTTAATGGAAAGTTGACCTGTTGTGGATCTAGGTGTTAATGTTTGTTTGTTTGTAAAAAAAAAAATAGCATTTCTGACATGAGGCTTTACAGTCTGCCGCCTCCTGCAGTCCTCTGACTCTGACCGGTAGAGGCAGAGAGGCAGAAAGGTTGAAGCCCCCCTTTGTACATTAATGGCTCATGTTACTGCTCTCTTCTTCTTCTTCTTTTCTTTTCTCTCTTCCCTCCCCCTCCGCCTTTCTTGTGAGGGGGGAAAATGTGTACTAAAGTAAACCCGACAGAATCACAAACCGTACATCCTGTCCTCCCCACCAGGCGTCCAGCTACCCCTTAGCCCAGTTTGGCCCTTAGCGCTCCCTGGCACTGTCGTCCGCTTGCTCAGCAGAGGGATCCATAATGCTGTCAGTGTGGAGCTCTCTCAGACTGTCAGAGTACATTATATCTGCTCAGCTCATACTTCTGATGGTGACACCCGGCATCCTTTGTCAGTTTTAGGGCCCCTGTATTTACACATGCTTTGCCCCCTCGTGGGTCGTTTTGTAATGAGATAATAGCGCCATATCAGAGAGCACCGAGGCATGAATTTCATCTCGTGCCAGCAGCTGGAGTGCTATATGTGTGAGGTCTTTACACGTGGTGCCCACACAGAATAGAACGCAGCTGCCTTTTCTGGCTGGAAAGGCAACAGCATGCCAGCAGAGGGCGCTGTCAGACCGCTCGGAGCCGAGAGAGTTACACGCAGCTAATTCCAGTCAGACAGTTACAGGTTAGCTGTAGTGATGAAGAACATGATCACACACTGCCAACATTCAGAACACAGGATGGGTGAGCAGGGATCGACTACCGCCTTATTGTTTAATAAGATCTCA
Organism: Chaetodon striatus; assembly: GCA_029783705.1. Taxonomy (NCBI): domain Eukaryota; kingdom Metazoa; phylum Chordata; class Actinopteri; order Chaetodontiformes; family Chaetodontidae; genus Chaetodon; species Chaetodon striatus. The sequence continues at coordinate 21,995,547 of JAPZEB010000010.1, forward strand.
CTGCACCCCACCACCACCACCACCACCACCACCCAGCACACACACACACTTGATAACACTGCTTGCTTTCACGACTTGTGTGTGAGCGTGCCCCCCCTGTGATTGCTTAACAGGCTATTAGTGTAGGAGGAGTCTCCACCACTATGCATGCACATGTGATGATGGAGAGATGGGAATGATGAAGAGGAGTATTGGGAAGACAGGAAGCAGAGAAGAAAGGGGGGGGAGGGGGTTGTTGTGGTATATCCATAAAAGTGGCATTCCACAGCTGCCCGTGTTAAGGATCTACCCCGGGGATTCACACAACGCTGCAAACGTAATCAACCGAGTCAATGTGCCACCACGGCTGCAGCGGACACATCTCTCCGGCAATGACACCCTGCCTTCCCCCCTCCATCCCCGGCGCCAGCAACATCCCCTCTTATCACCCAACTTTCTAATACACCCGTTAGACCTCAGTGGAGCACAGCGGAGGTGAGGCTGTATATCCACGTGTGCCTGAAAAAGATAAGAAAACAAACTGCTGAACCGTTTCATTATTTTTTACACTGTCACAAACAGCCAGGGAGGTAAACAGTTTTTTTTTTTAGGGGGGGCTGTGGGAGACATGTTGCCTAAAAATTATAAAGAGCAGTAATCCTGGCTCACATAGCAGGATGAATTATATTCAATCCCAGTTATCACTTCAGGGACAATGTCATATTACAGATGGTCCTGCTGCATGGGAAGATTTGATATGGGTATTCAGAGGCCGGTTAGATGGAGCTGAAAAATGTCTCCATCTGGTGTTACTGCTGTAACTAGTTGACCTAGTAGGCAGTAAATGTCGTGTGATGATAGTGCAAGCAGCACATCTAATATGAATAAGGCTGAGTATCATTATGGTGCAGGAGTTTCTGTGTTAAAATCCTGCTTTTCAGCGTCTCAGTTTGAGGAATATTTGTGTTTTCATTTAACAAAATACACCAATTTATACAAGATAATGTTACTATTAAGCATCTTAAGGACACAGTTGTCTCCTGTGGCTCTGGAGATTTGTCGATTTTAAGAAAATTAACTGTTTGGTCTTGAGATGTCAAATTCAATACAGAACGCGTCACAAGCTGGAGGCAGGGGCATCTATCAGTCAGGGACAGCTCAATGACAGATGCAAGGGGTCAATACCAAGAGCTGCATGATTGTCTTGGGCAAGTGAAATGCCACACTGGGCTAGTAAATCTAACTACTCACTCGCCTCGTGGGGCGAGTGGTAAGTAATAAAACACACTGTTTTTTCGGGAGCTGATGATGAAGTAGTTAGGAAGTGAGCCATCTTGATTCATTCACTGTTGAGAGAAGTACACGCACGGCACCACTGGGCCCCCTCAAGAAAATGACCGCAGGTGAAAACAAGGTTTACGAGCTGAAACGCTAGCGAGCATTTTAATGAACCTGGAAACAGGATATTGGCTGGGTGGTGTTAGAGGATGTGGGTGAAACTCCAACTATGTATTGTGCAGTTTGCCGGGATGAAACAGGCTTGTTTTTTAAAGGCACGTTAAAATTGTTATTTGAGAACCACAAATAAATGAAACAATATATATGAGGGCAGTTAAGAAAAAAATATTGACAGAGTCCTGAATGCTATCAAATTGCATTCTGGGAAGTGCAAGGTCCAGCTTTTTTGGAACTTGACCTAAACTAGGAGCTATAACTCAGTATACTCTGGCCTCTGCTGTTTTGATTTTGACCCTTTTTTCGAGTCTGTCGCCCACAAGGCCCCCAACCAAACACTGGAGTATCAACTCATGTTATCAGAAGCCATGATGGCTGTATCCAGGCATATTTTAGGATGACTCGGGGGCGGTTTGACAACCTGCTGTCTATCATCAGGCCGTATAGCTCTGGGTGTCCAGCAACTGCTGCCACCAGTTTCTCCGCCATGGTTTACATTTGTAAACTTGTTGTCATGACCACCACAGAAGGCCCGCCTCTCAAATCATCCCATTGGACGATGGGAAAAAAGATGATGTGGGGCGTTTTTCTGCTTTGACTCTAAGTTCTTTCAACTCGTTGAGTTCAGAGCGCTCCAGCAAAAACACCAGGTGCTTACAGCGCAGAAACATGAGGTGCGTCGCAACACAGAAAACGCGAGCAAAAAGCTCCATTCTATTTAAAATCAATTACAAAAAAGGCGCCTCCAGGTGCTAAAACACTTTGTGTGATCAGGGCCTTACACTTTCTTTTCTTGCACTCTGAATGTAAATAAAGTGCCAAAGCGCGTTACAAAAATAATCAAAATAGAGCTTGTTTGTCAAAAACAAACGTGTCAAGCGAGGATCCCCAGACAGCCCAACAGAGGTCCAGGCTAATTATTTATAAATTAATTATTCATGTTCGTTTAATAAGTGGTCCCTGGCCTCCTGTCATTTTGCAAAAGTGGCCCTCGGGCAAAGCAAGTTAAGTATCCCTAATTTAGAGAGTCGCAAATGTGTGAACAAGCAAGTGATTTTAGACTGAGCTTTAGAATCTGAAGCCAAGTTTTGATACCTGACGCTTCGATTGCATTTGACTCAAAACTTATTGAGGTTAAATACTCAGTCCCAACTGTGGGATGTTTGAGACAAACCCTAAACAGTGACGCATATTTGAAAAAGACTTGTTTTTAATGACAAAAAAGGAGGGGAAACATCCTTTAGTCCATCCAGTGCATCAGGATGTTACTGTACAGAGGGAGGCGTAATAGAGTCTGTTCACACACACACACAGAGAGGTCAGTCCGGGGAGAGCATCTGCCTCTCACTTTGAAGGGGTAAACTAACAATTAAAAAAAAGTTATCCGGAAAAACTATAAAAGGGAAAATGTACAACAGGGTTTGCAGAGAAACAGCTGGAGCCACACATGAGGCAGAGGTAGCCTGATTGTGGTACACTCCTCTCCTCTGGGTAAAGTCCTCGTAAAAGGATTGTCTCTGTATTGCCGTGGTATGCTCTTCTGCAGCGTGTCCTCCTCCTCCTCCTCCTCCTGCTGCTGCTGCTGCTGCTATACCACGGCGTACTGCTGATACAGCAGCTCCCGGATCTTATAGTAGTCGTCACACAGGCAGCCTTCCAAGCCAATGCGTCCGGCCTCCGTCTGGACAAAGAGTACGAAGATGCGCAGGTCATGCGGGTGCATTCATTAACACTTTGTACAACATGGTTTCACTTTTAAACAGAGGTGTACACGTCCTGTACTGTACAGCACGCTGCTGACCTCTAAAGTAAATATGCTTCCAGTTCTTTCCCACAGTGTCCAGACTTGGGATTTAAATGTCTAATGAAGCGGCCCCCTTCAAGTTTTCCCATTTAAATAGCACACACACACACACACACACACACACACACACAAGCAGAGCCACACACATGCACACACTCCTTTAAAAGTCTCAGTTCTCTTTGATTTCATTTTCTGGGTTGCGGCTATTTTAAGTTCTTGTCAATTATGCATTTTGTTGTTGGTATCCTGGCTCACTCCTACTTTTCCTTTTACTTTGGTTGTTAAGTTCTGCCTGTGATTTTTTTTTCTGCGTTTCTTCTGAGGTGATGTTTTCATATGCCACTGGGGTTTTTTATCCTACTTACGCAGGCTGTATTTGTTTCTCTTTGTCTTTAATGTTCCATTCTGTGTTAAGCACTGGTTTCTTATTCTATAGTGTGTAAGTAAATACACCTTAACCTTAAAACCATCAAGAACTACACTTTTTTATTTGATCATTTTTACCTAAAATTAGAAAAAAGACGCTGTTAATTGGATAGGTTTTGTGAAATTATTTTTTTTTCTCCAAGAAAAAAAAGAAAGAATTTTTATATAACCTGACTCGGTTGGTGAATCCTTATTACTCTTAATCCTACAGTGACTGCAGTATATTCCACTGTATACAACACCACTTAAAGGAATACTTAACACCAAAAATTACCCTTTTCATATCAATTACTCACCTTGTGTTACACTGATTACATAAAGAAAACTACTTTTTTCCGTCATGCCTCGACGGTCAAAAAAAGAATCAAAAAATGGAGACATTTCTCGATAAATGAAGTCATAGGGGTCCACGTTTAACAGCAGCAAAACTGTAACAAAACAACCGTTTACAAACTCTCACACAACTCGTGCAGTATAATCCAGGTCTCATTTATCCAGCTGTATGCTCAATGCTTCCCAACAGACGGCCCTTTCTGATGGGGAACTGAACTAGAAGTAAAAGTTATCTGTGCTCTTGTTACTGTGTAATATCTACACTGATTTTTACTGCTTACAATCAGTCACTCAGGTGCAATATCAGCATTATTAAACCGTGCAATATCTACACTGTCATCAGCCATTCACTCTGTCTCTTTATTATATTCTGCTTCTATTTGATGCTTATATTGCTTTGTGTTTTTATACTGTTTATTATACTGCTCTGTGTTTTTGTACAGTTTACTTATTTCATGTACTGTCTATATATTACTGAGCGCTTTATTTTATTTGTACTGACGCTTTCTGTTTGCACTATCCCTCTGCTGCTGTACTGCTGCAAATTTCCCCGCTGTGGGACAAATAAAGGACTATCTTATGATATCTTATCTTAAAGCCAGACTCCGCCGACAAAACAGTCATTTTGCTCGCTGAACACAGGAGCTGCTGGTCTACCACGCCCTCCTTTAGTTAGATTGTCATTGTGTGAACTTGGTGTTTTATATGATTAGCTCAGATTCATCAAAGTCACACAATAACACAAACAAACTACAGATGGAGGCAGCGGTAGACCAGCAGCTCCTGTGATTAGTAAGGTAAAAGTACTGTTTGACTTTGAAGAGCATAGAAAAATTTCACTTTCCATTAATTAATGTTTTAAAGGCTGTCTTCTTGAGATGACATGAGCACACAATTGGATATATGAGACTTGGATTGTACTGCAGGAGTTTGTAAATGAATATTTTGATATAGGTTTGCTCTTGTTAAACACAGCCCCCCTCTGACTTTAATTAATCAAGAGTTTTCTCAGTTTTTCTTTGTTTGCTGGAGGCACACACGAGAAACAAAGCTATCTTCCTGAATTCACCCTTCTAAGTCATTCTCTAAATTAATAAAACAATGGTTAGTGGATAATCAAACATGTCATTATCTGAATTTGTGGTTAAGTCCTTTTTTAATTATTGTATGTTAGGGCTTAAGTGCTTCTGTATAGTGCTATTTCTGTCATGTGGTTTGGTTTTATGGTTATGCACTTTGGTCAATGTTGTGTTTTATGTTGTATAGGACACTCTTAATGTTTTAGGTTATATGGTGATTTCATAGTTTTATTAATAGTGCTGATGTCTTGTTATTTTGTCTTTTTCTTACATACAGTTACACCATCAACCTGCCAGGGACTGCAGATGAAAATTAGCCTGTGTGGCTAAATCTGGCATATTTACGTGACTTAAGTGATCATGTTCATTAATGTGTACTGTCTCTTTCTAGGAAAAAAACACAAACCTCATACAAGGTGAGTAACTGACATACAAATGGTTATTTGGAGGATGAGGAGTGAGGGTGGAGGGTTTAACTGCATTGCTAACAATGTGATTTTCCCTGCCAATACCAGTTATCACACTGAGCAATGCGCTCATATACAATATCTCTGTCTGCCTGTGTTTCTCTAGACTCCAGACTAAGCTGCTGTATTTCTTGCTCCGTCTAAAATAACCTGCACTGAGCAGCGCTGCTAGCTCGGGATGCACAATCCATCATCAAACAAAGGGAGAAGCTCAATGTGTCTCACTGCTTTACAACAATATTAGTGTGTCTTACGGGAACAATTTTAGATGTGCATCACAACCTCTGAGGGCCCACAGTACAGAATCTGAGGCAATAAATACTCTCATCATTGGAAATGTAGTCATTCTGTGCCTATTTGTAGCAGCGGTGAATTATTGTTGGGCTGTTTCTGGTGCTTTAACGGCCACAATAGAGGTTTCTGAAGATGACAGATAGGGATTTGAAGGCATGTATTTTAGTGATGAGCCAATGAAATCTTTAAATCTGTTGGACACTTAATTCTTATAAGTGTTTTGTACAGGCCCTTTTAATTCTACATGATTTTAATTTCATTAAAACACTGGCAATACATCAACTACCCCACTCATTCCCACACAGACCTGAAATATGCATCAGTTTGGGATAAAACTAGAAGCTCAACATTTTGAATGGTATTTTTTTGGCGTGAAACGAGCCTGTGCCATATGTCTTCTGTGCTGACTACTCTCCCTGTTGAGGGCTAGTGTTGCAGGGAGCTTAGGGATAGCACGCTCGCTGAACCGGAGGGAAATCAACTCACCCTGCGGACGGCCACCATGTTGTTGCATACCAGCACTCCTCCCACAAACTCGGCCTGGATGCCCTCTCTCAGCAGGACCTGCTTGAAGTCAGACAGGCGAGGCTCGTTGATGAACACCGACTGATGCCCTGGAATCTGGAGGGAGAACGGCAGAGAGCGCCAATCAGACTGAGGGCTGTCTGAATTGCTTTTATGCCCTTGTGGACACGTACCAGCGGAATCATGTTACCATCCCATCTTAATCAGAGTCCCATGTTGAGTGATTAACTCCGCTCTGTGAGTCATGTTGAGCAACCTGTCTCTCAGCCTCCTCCTAGAGTTTTGGTGCACCGGCTGCGGCAGCTGACGGGACGTAAAGGTCATCTGTTGCCTGTACTATTTCATTAACTATTATTCATTTGCATGACTGCAAGGACTTTGAAAATGAGGCTACCTGTTTTGTGCATAGTTGCCTCAATTACATGTTTGACCTTCACTGTACAGAATGATGTATGTGCTGGGTTTGACACCAGAAGGCTGCTTTTACATTAATCTGCTAAATGGGAGAAAGTTCCTCTGTGCTCATCTTAAATCTGAGTTTACTGCATATCCATAGGAGCACGAATAAGGACATCGCAACTAGCTCGGAGGCCAATCATGGTCCCATAGGTGTAGACTGTCAGGGGTGAGACAATGCCCTTCATTATTTAGAACACACGCACCTGTCCCCTCCAGTAAAATCATTAAAGTAGCTGAAGTCTTTTATTTTGAAGGACCAATAGAAAGCAGCTAATAGCTTTTGTTTTGATGGACTGCTGGAGCGCCACTCATAGATGCAACACTGTGCCTCCTGTAAGTTAGGTGCTACTGCAGGACGAGTCCTGGGGGAGGACCGGAGTGAACACAGCAGGAGCTCCAACAAATTAGCAAGGGAAAAGGATTTAAATAATAAAGTCATGTGCATCTTTATAGCATGTCCTGTAAGTCAATAGGCTTGATTCCAGCCTGCAGCCCTTTGCTACATGTCGTCCCCCCATCGCTCCCCTTTTTCACGCATCAAACTGTCCTGTCATTAAAAGCAAAAAGCGCCCCAGAACAATAATCTTTAGACATGAAAGAGTTGGGAAAACTATGTGTGTTGTCTCAGCAGTGATAACATTAAATGAGGAAAGTAAATCTACAGGAGAATAAATATTTAAAAGCCTACAGAGTGTCTGAGAGTCTGACTTCATTATATTACATATTTTTTTACATTCTGAATTGTTTTTCTTTACATAAACAAAGATATTCTTTACCGTAAACTGATGCAGAAAAATTCACCAGAACAGAACAATCCTCCACTTCATATGTGTGTCCCCCAAATGTTGAAACCAAACGCACAGCCTTGCATGGTCCAATAACTTATAACACCTATGTGTCATTCAGTTAGAGTTTGCTTCCAATTACAGAGGGAGACATCTTGTGACCAGCATTTAAACTTCTGAAATGAAAGTCTCTGCATATTCATATATTCCTGATTTGCATCAGGGAGAAGGAATAGATGTAATTTTTATCGAGGTAATTAAAATCTTTTAGTGGAAAGAAAAAAAATCAGAGACAAATTACTATTCCGAGCTGGGTGGAGAGAATCTTTAGGCTCAATAGCAAAAAAATATTACATTTAATTTTCACACATTTCCCCAAACCCCTGATCTCATATTCAGAAATAATGATATGTTATTGCTGCCGCTTTGCTGTGTTCCCCGCCTCACCTCGTGTGGAGGCAGTGGCTCCAGCGTGGGAATGACATCGCTCTCTTCGGACACCTCTTTCTCGTCTTCTCCAAACAGGTTCTTCATGGCCCGCTGAGCTGCCACTGCCGTGGCATTCTGGTCGATGCCCAGATCGGTGGTGACTTCCATGGCCATCTCGCCGCCGTCCTCGGGCTCGTCTTTCACACCCTCCTCCAGCATCACGCCTGTGTCCACCTTCACCACGCGCATGTCCAGCACGCCGTCAATCCAGGCTAGCTCCGTGTCTTTGGCCTTGCAGAACTGCAGGGAGCTCACCAAGGAGTCTTTCAACCGCACCTTTGCCATGAGAAGATGAGACAAGATGAAGACATTGGCTTGTCAGGGAAGATCGCTCGTTAATAGTCATATGTAATCCAATGTTTAGATGGCTGTTCCATCGGTGTGTGAGAACGTGCGAATGGTTACTGAGTAGCAGGCGGCACCTTGTATGGTAGCCTTGGCCTCCAGTGTGTGAATGTGTGTGTGTGAATGAGTGAATGTGACATGTAGTGTTAAAGTGCTTGGAGTGGTCAGAAGACTAGAAGAGCACTATACAAGCGCAGGTCCATTTAATGTGTTATTTCCATGGTCTAGGAAAGTTCAATCAATATTTGTGGACATGAGCTACTCTCTCTTTAAAGCTGGAAACCAGAGGCGTTATACTCAGACTTGTGATGTCATCAAGTATAAAGTCTGGAGCTCCTACACAGAGAATAAATGGGAGCCCAATTTTGTTTTAGCGTTATTTTATTGTAGTGTTCTCAGTCATAAAACGTGCTCAGCCAAAATGTGCCCATAGAAACACAAAATTCCCCTGGGTGTTCTCAGTGTCACCTATAACATCTTTCCCAATATATTGTCTATGGAGCAGCTCCAGACTTTATAACTGATGAAATCAGAAATTGGAGTTTTAGCACTCTCGTTTTTGGGTTTGGAAGAGAGTTGTTCATGTTTACTAATATTTTTGGACTGTCTTAGACCACAAGAATAACAGGGTATATCTCTTCTTTAACTATTTAACTGACAGTTTGTAAAGCAAGTAATTTGTTTGCTACTTTCCGTAACGGCAACAAGTTAATAATTAAACACCGACAGGACATAATTATTAAGTTATTTTATCTTTGATCAGCTACTTTGTATCAAACAGAGCTTCGACTTCGGGGTATCATCTCCCTGTTGGCATTTATTTTGCCAGTGCCATCTGGTCTGTAGATGTTAAGTTACCCATATTAAACAAACTTAATTAAAAAGTTTCACAGCGCTATGCTGGGTCCAAAAACTGAACAAACAATCCCACACAATCCCAAAAGAAAAGCTCACTGTCTTGTTTTTCCTGTGACTCGTCACATAAGCCAGATTATGCCTCATGTGTGCTGCAGGTGCACATCTTCAGTGTAGCCAAAATACGCAAGTTAACTCCCTAGCTCACAACAATGTCTATCAGTTTTGCTGCTCAGACGCAAAGGAGCATGACAGTGCACCTTTGCAAGCTTGAAGGATGACGTACTTGCAGCTTCTACTTTAGTCATACATCTTCTTCCTGTTTTAGCAACAACTTTGAGCAAAAAATGAATTTATTACTCCAAAAAAATAGTGTGACTACTCAACATTGTCGGGAAAAGACTAGGGAAAATAGGAAATATTCTAAAAATCCCAAAATACACTGGAGTGGGGCTTTCGAGGGACAACATGATGACTTATGTACAACAACACTGTAGCAGGCAAAAGAGGAAAACTAATTCGTTCTAATAAAATAAATGTCTTTACTGAGGCTGACCTGGTAGATGTGTGTTTCACTGGTGGCGTCCACAGTCTCCTGCAGTTTGGGTGTGTAGACTTTGATGTCCTTGCTGAAAGCCTTGCAGGACTCAGCCAGGTCGAGACTGGCTTCCGGCGGCCCATGAACGATCACCAGCTGTCTGGGCTTCATCTGATTAATAATCTTCTTGATGGAGTCGCCATCAGAGCGACCTTCGTAGTCGATGTAGGTTACCCTCGCTCTGTGGGAGAATGAAGGCGGGATAAAGCTTTTAATGCAGCTGAATGGTGGAACATTGTTTAACACCAGCACAGATGAGATTTCTTGATAGACTTGTAATTTATACAAAGAGCTTTGCTGAGTAGACATAAGCTGCCTTCCAACAACACTTAGCCTCAGTTACGCTCTTTCACACCTGGAGACCATCCAGAGCACCACAGCACTGTACCGCTGATCAGCTCCAGCGGCAGCGTAAAGGAGAGGCGAGAAATATAGGGAACTTACACGTGCAGAGTTCCTGTCACAGAGGCAAACAGATTTAAAGAATCACTGACCTAATTTCAAGATTTTCAATACTGGAGATGCATTTGGTGGGAACAACAGAGAGATCCTGGTCCATGGGTTCGTCCCCGTTGGTCAAACCAGATTCCAGTTTGTTTTTCTCCTCCTCTGTAGCTTGTAGTTCAGGAACAAGAAACTCCTCTAGCCTGTGAAAGAACAACAATAGCTTACAGCGGCCTTACACCAAAGCAGTTTTCAAGCAATTTGACGGGGGAGGCTGGTGGCGAGTTGAGGCGACAAAATCCAAAAAGTTTGTATGCACATACAGTTCAACTTTATGTATTATACTGACGCTGAATTGAAAAGAATACTGTCAACATATGACACATTCAATCTCAGCAGGAAATGGCACTTCAAAATAAAAGCTCTGTGCTGAAAATTCACTATACTTCAAAATAAAATGTTTTTTCTTTTTCACAAACTTGACACATTTGCAAGTCACTCGCGGTCCACTCAGACTGGACCCACGACCCACTTTTGGACCGCTACCCACCAGCTGGGAACCACTGTTATAGTGTGCAGCAAATATAGGTCATTGTAGTTTCTTCTGTAACCTGATGTTGACGTGTTCCCGTGTTGTATTACCTGATGATTTCTCCATACTCGTCCCATTTGATTCTCTCTTCATGTGTGGGGAACATTGGATACGACTTTTTGGCTTGTTTGAAGAAGCTGCCTTTACGGCTCCCCTCGCTTTTCATCATCAGGTCGTGGTGTTTGGTTTTCACCGCAGCAGGCTGATCCAGATCATCGTCCATATCGCTCTCGTCACTCGAGTCTACATCCACCCTGCAAGCGTATGCAATAAACATTATCTGTGT
>JAPZEB010000010.1:22026503-22037332 GCA_029783705.1 Chaetodon striatus
CTCGATAGTGTCCTCGGCTTTTCAGTCAGATCCACCCCTCGCTCCTTCACAGCGCCAGGCTCTCACCCAGATATGGCCACTTCTGGCTGCAAGTAACCAAGATGGCGACGGCTGTAATGCCAAACTTGAGTCTTCAAAGCAGGACTCCACAAAGCAATGGGTGACATCACGGTAGCTACGTCCAATATTCATACTGGAGACTTTTGAAAACGCTGTTGTACCTGTTAAAGTTTAAAAAACTCTGGGTTTGCGTTTTAGTTTAAACATGAGGACACAGAGACTCTTTTCAATTCAATTTTATTTACAAAGCCCAGTATCACGAATCACAATTTGCCTCAGAGGGCTTTACAGCATACGACATTCCTCTGTCCTTGGACCCTCACAGCGGATAATGAAAAATTCCTCAAAAAAACCCTTTAATGGGGAAAAAAACGGTACAAATCTCAGGAAGAGCAACTGAGGAGGGATCCCTCATCCAGGACGCACAGACGTGCAACAGATGTCATGAGCACAGAACAGATCAACATAATAATTGTACAGTGATCCATATAGTATACTTTGAAAATGAAGATGCAGACACCCACATTTGCTTTGTGATTGGGTCTTATCAATCACGAAGTTTCAAGGCCAAAACTATTACAGCTACGCCTTCATACCTTGTGTGATTTAATCCTTCTTGTGTGTGTGTGTGTGTGTGTACTCCTTTCCTATTGCCTCTGGTGATGTAAAATGCTCCTGGTACTACTCTAATATGTTGCCATACAGTATTTGCTTTGCAGCAACTCTCAATCTATGTTCTCTGCCACCATGAACGCCTTATACTCATGTGTTACTTTCAGTAACAGCTCCAGCTCCTCATTGGTGCAAGCAGGGAACTCTCCTTTTAGTATTTTCTTAGACAATCTACTTCCCATTTACGCTGGCAGCACATACCCAGTGCACATGAATGGCACGTGATGTGCATTTTCAGGAGTGTATTTCTGAAACAGTGCTTAAACGTTTTTGTTTTAAAATGCAGTTTAAAACAAAATGTATTTGTGTGGATGTAGCCATAGTGTTAAATATGATCAGTTAACCCGACTCTCATCGTTGCATTGTGATGTAGAAGTGCCAATTATGTTTTTGTTGTTCAAGTGCAAAAAGCTGTTTGAAAAACAGCTGTAACACTTGGCTGTTTTTAACAGCCCGCCTAAAATGTGTACTTTAATGGCGTGATTTGGCAGCCAGGACAAAGACAAGCTGGTCAGGGACAGTCAATAGACCTTAGTTCTCCAATCAAAGATCACTGCGATAGAATTAAATGCAGTTCAAAGACCTTTATCTTCAATCGTTTGGCTGGCATGTGGTGTTGTAGGGACGTGGTTTAACGTTGCAGCGCACTACTACACTAATATCAGGGATGGAGTATACCGCTTTACTGCAGCTGAATTGTGGTTTTAGTCTGATAAAATTTCACTGCCGAGAGTGAGAAAATTTGGCTGTGGTGTTGAGCATTGAGGCTTGGGTATTAAGTGCCACGTCCTTGTAATGAGGGTATGGATGAATCACCAAATGGAGCCGCTGACTCTTGACTTTCATTCTGTCAAACTGTCCTGCTCTCGTCTGAGAAAGTGCAGAGGTTCAACTCCACTTGAATAGCTGAGTGTTCCTGAGCTCTTCTACTCTAATGAACATCTGCTTTAAGAGGCTACATTAACCAAGGACAGCTTGTTCTGTATGTTTATTGAATAACAGCAGGATGTTTTTTTTTAATATTACTGCACAAGGCGAGAGAGAAATGAATGGCGTGAATAAAAGTTCTGACTGGAACAGATGTGGCAGCTCGTAGCAGCGAGAGCAGAAAAACGCTGGGAAAAGAGCGAGGGATGGCAGGACTAGTTTTACTTTTGGCACAGTAAGCAAACAGCAGCGCTCCGTGCCATGCCTGCTAGTGGAGCAGTAGGATTTCTCGGCTAATTCATTTTCCAAGCAGCAATATTTCCTCAAATAGAAGCACCATTAGCTTAGCTTCAGTGGACCTCAGTTAGGGTATGTCACTGTAAAACTAAAGGTAAGTGCCTTATGTGACTGAGGCGGTTTAAAATAAACTTTGCTGCGAGGCGAAAGTGAATATTTGATTGTCAGTGCTTTCTTATAAACAAATCACACAGCAGAACATATCCTGTGAAAGGGGTGCAATCACTGTCACAATGAGGCCATCACATTTTATCTCCCTGATTTATTTATTTTTTATTCCAGACAGTGACGAGTTTGATCAGTGTCCCCCCACACACACACAGTCCTGCCACTTGTTGTTGCTGACATGACCGGTGTGTTTGTTAAGGCCGAGTGGACATTAACAACATGACTTAAAGTAGTGTGAATGCCCTACGTTGACACTCAGGTGCAATCTCTTTTGGGGTGGTACATTGCAATAATTCTCCCATGTCAGGGGCTAATCACCCTGGCTCCCCTCCCACAATCCATCAGTGTCTGGAGGACGAGGCTTGCGGGGTTCTGGCAGCTGTTGTCGGGCTGAGTCAATCTGTTATGGTCTACGCCAGCATGCACAGGAGGGGGAGAGGAAGAGCTCTCAGGAGGACACAGCGAGCGAGGCTGCTGCCACTGCTATGGAAAGATAACAAGAGGATTTATTTGTTAGGAGGGCAGGATTTCAGGGCTTGTGTGTTAATTTTGCTGTGTTACCCACTAACTGTTTTCTCTGTGAAATATGTGCAGGGGAAGGCCAGGTTGAGGGATATTACAGACACAATATTATAGCAAGACAATTAGGCGATGGACAGAAAATAATCAGCAACAGTTCTGATGATCGTTGATAATGTTTTTGATTATTGTTTAGGTCATAATCATGTTAAAGCGCCAAATATTTCATGGCTGCAGCCTCCTCAAGGTGAGGATAAGCTGCCTTTTTCTGTTTTGTGTCTTTATAAATTGAATCTTTTTATGTTTTTGAATATTGGTCAGACAAGTGTGACATTTAAGACGTCACTTTGCACTCTTATGAACATCTATTGACTATTTTGTGGCATTTCATGGACGATTTTGTGGCATTTCATAGACTAAATGTGAAACAATTAATTGGGGAAGTAATCATAATAATCTAATAAAGATAATTGCTTCTTGCAGCCATGAATGATACAAATATGCAGTGCAATATGCTAAAAAACTAGAAACAAAATTGATTTAAGTGCATGAAAATCTCCTGTGCCTAGCTCGTAGAGTCCATGTAAGCTCTTCAGTTGACATGTGTCAGCTGCATGTTCTATATTGTGCTAATGATTTCTAGTTTTTGACTTGAATCCATAGTCTTTTTAAAACATATCTACAAAGGAAATGCCAGTGACGTAAAGGATATTTATGCTAACAGCATCAAAGTGATATACATTTAAATTGGCCTTATTACTGAATGAGGACAGTTCTCCGTGGATTTAAATCACTTTTGAATTGTAGCCAGTCGTAGCCTATTTTTCTGTGTGATTATCATGGCTTACAAACTAGTTGTGTTTATGGATTTAGCCAAATTGCTGATATTGCGGGGCTGGCACACAGTGGTTGTTGATGCTTGGAGAGGAAATTGGCAGAGACCTACAGAATTAGATTCAGTCGTCAAGGCAAATATTTGGAGCCATACTTCCCTTTGCAGACTGTTGAGAGTTCACGGCTGTTCACAACTTTTTGAGGGCAGACGGAGGAGAAAGGCACAATAAGTTATTTTTTGACATTTGTAGACGTAATACCATACTGACAAAATGTCAGGCTTAAGAATGTTCAAAACTAAGTGAGGGAGTTGCTGCCTACAAACCAGCAGGTGTACTGGAGTAAACACTGGGGTTTTCCGTTCTAAATAGGCCTTTTTCTCTGGAGAGTCTTTGACTAATTATAGCAGGAAACACAGGTGTACATACTTACATTAATGACGGCTCTGCTCCATTTAGGTGTGCGAGTAAACCATGTCAATGCACAATGCCAGGGCCCTGACACACTGTTATTTTTCATACCTGTGTTTGACAAGTCAGGAAGTCGACCGTGGAGGAAGACCTATCAGTGTTTGTCTCATATGGCTCTTTATTTATGAGAAATTCAAGAGTGTGCAACAGTGTGATGACAGCTGTTAGTCTCTCATATAAGAAGACAGTTGACCACCATCACACAGAGATGCCCATGTTAGTTAGTTCTGTTTAATGTGTTCACAGTTGTTAGTATTTTAAACTACTTTTTGTACTTCTGGTGTGTACATCATTGAATTACTGTGTCGATAGATAGATAGATAGATAGATAGATAGATAGATAGATAGATAGATAAAAACATACATACATGCATACATATGCACAACAACATACAACTACTGCCCTTGCAAATTTGAAAATTTAAACAAATGTCAGAAAAAATTCAAATTGATTTGATGATTGTTAATAACCTTTAAGTTATGCCCAACACTATCTGGCTGCAGCCTCTTTAAGGTGAGGATTAGCCGCTTATCCCTGTTTTATGTCTTTATAAATTGAATCTCTTTATGTTATTGAATGGCGGCCAGACAAAACAAGACATTTAAAGACGTCACCTTGCACTCTGATCTTTTGACTATGTTTTGGCATTTCATAGACTAAACGTGAAACAGTTAATTGGGAAAGTTATGATTAATAATAAAATTAAAATAATTGCTTGTTGCAGCCATGAATGATACAAATATGTAGCGCAATATGCTATGAAGACAGTGCTGTTTAGTTGTAAAATGAGAAAGTTTGCTTCAGCCAGTGGGGCTGTGCCTTGTTTTCAGCCTGACTGTCTCCAACATGGCAGCAGGGGTCACAGATGTTCTCATTTTACAGCGAAACAGTACACTGAAATATGTTTCTGACAACATTTGAGGTGAGGAATGGGCAATGCAGTAACAGAATTGTGTTTCATATTTGATCAGCGCTGCCTAGTTTGACAACAGTTTGGGTGTCATGATTGTCATATTGATAGCTGCGTTAACAATCAGAGCTGAAGGTGTTGTTGTGATAATGCTTTTATGAACAATGGAAGAAGGCAGAGGAACATGGTTTTTTCCCCACAGATTATCTGTCTCATGCAAAGCTGTGTGGATATAGTGACAGTTTCAGCAAACATGACAAGTTATTTTTAGAAATTATACCAACTACATCTTTACCTACTGTACATACCTTTTCCAAAATAACATCCCGTTGTGGTCCAATGGAAGGGAAAGGACTTAACGGGTCTATTGGATTTTCATTTAATTTTGCCATTCACACACTCATAGCTGGCTTTTTTACCCATTAACAGTTTCCCAATTGATTTTCCACATAATTTACTGCATCAATAGTGTAATATGAATTTACACTATGTTAGAGAATGTTATCCATCCACACCTCTACTCTGCATTCATGAAAATGTGGGCCAGTTCAGATGCTCCCCCAAACCAGAGGTATAGAGTGAAGCTACAGCAGTGGTGTTGTACTGTGTTCACACTACAAGCGGCACAGCAACAGCGTGACCAGCTACATTATCGCTGAGTCGCCATTGAAGTGCTGGTAGTTGCATTGTGACTGGTTTGTGCGTGTCCACTACTTACCACAAAGCACCTTGTGTGAACATCATCTAAAGTTTGTATTTGATCATAAAATTATCTATGCTTTTGACCAATGTCTGAGCTCCATTTTAGCATCACATTTCACCGCCCCATTGCATCTACGTGTGCACCGCAATGCACAAAAAGCTAGCAGAGTGTCATCTAACTAAGCTTAATTAAACAGTGCCACAGGTAGAAACCGTAACATATGATTGGTTGATACTTCACTGTGTCATTGGAGTGCTGAATAAAGTTGAGGCCAGCTCAGCTTGTATTGTAGTGCGTCACATCTGTACGCAGTGACAAGTGTGATGTTTCTCTTTGTAGCTTCATGTCACTGACTTGCATTGAAAGTGACTTGTAGCCTGTTGCTGTGTCACTCGTAGTGTGAACTCAGCGTTAGTCATACTGACTCTCATCTACGCAGTAAATAACGGCTAAATAAAAAGCATCCCAGTAATGACAAAAATGCTTCCCCATAAATCTCCAATCAACAAAATGAATACCAGATTTGTACGAGATCTTTCCCACAGTACTAACGTTTATTGTGTTGGCCTCAGGAAATAAAGAATCAGGAAATGAGGAGATTCAGTTGTCACATCTATGATTTTTTTTCATCCCCCCATGTACTCGTTGTAACAGGTACCCTACTTAAATATAGACAGACAGGATGTGGTGGGCACTGCCTTTGTTCAACTTTACCTCAGATGCTGCTTCAGTGAGAGAAAGAAAGAGGTTTCTTTTGACACACGAGAGCCTCTCTGCTGCAGTGAACTCGACATGTATTCAATCACCGAAGCAGCTTCCACTCTTGAATACAAAAAGACTCTTGGTGTTTTTTCCTGCCCTCATTCTTCTTCCTGTCTTGGACAAACTGTTGAGACACTGAGCTGTGAAAGTTCACGTAGTTGTGACCTGCCTGATTCACTTTGCTCCAGATAAAGCATGATTGTAACCCAGGTGACTAATTAACGTCGGCCCTGCCCTTCAAAACTGTGACATTTCGGCTTCCGAAATGTCCAAAGAGTGTTAATTAATGAAAGGAATTTACTTTGATTTAACTCTGCATGGCTGTAGCAAGACCTATTTGACATGCGCCTGGGTAGAAAACTTCAGACAACCTTAACTTATTTTGTCTGAAATAGGAATATAACTATTAAGCAGTAAATGCTAAGATGAAATCCATGATGCTTATCCTGCTGAAGGAGGGAAAGACTACTGATCAGTGAGAAATTGGGATGTGATTGTTTAAGTCTTAAACACTGAAACTTGGGAAAACAAAAAAGACAATATAATTATATTAGAGTGTGTCAAATGTGATAATATAAAGTACTCTATTTAGACGTCGTTTACAAGGATTACAAGGGATTTAAGAGGTGAGATAAAGTAGCATGAGTAGATATAGATTGGTATAAATAAGGAAATTAATTAAGGCAATTACATACTATTATAGGAACAGAGTAGCCATGATAATGCTGGTAAATACAGCCATGTTCATCTTGAAGCCGGTTTTAGTTTCTGTTTTAGGCGATGCTTTATGTGTCGTCCACAGTGGACAGTATATGACATGATGGGCCCGTTTGGAGCCTCAGACTCTTGCGTCCCTTTTCATCTAAAGTAATTATGTAGACACGAATGGTTAAATGAGTACCATGTGGCGGCCTGTAATTAGATTTTTGGTAATGAATGGGTCAAATACCAGTCGCAGGCATTTGAGCACAGAAATTCCCTCTGAAGACGGGGCTCGACAATGTAGTTGCTGCATTACAAGGGACAGAGGCATGCCCTGTTACAGGGCATGGATGAGGAGCTTGTTTGAACTACATCTCTTGTTAGTATTCCACACTCAGAGACCACATATATATGAGAATATTGGTGCTGTTAAGTCAATATTGGAGAGTCGGTGCTGCTGAGAAGTGAAGATCTGATTTAACACAACCACTGTCTGAAAAACCTGCAAATTAAGCTTCACCCTGTGCAAAGGAGCTGTTAACCAATTTCATAGCTTTTTACATTCTGCAGAGAAACAAGATTAGACAAGTCTAGTTGGGACTTTTGGTGAACAAACTACAACATTTAGGAGTGATGTTGCCGGGTACACGTCCTGAGTTTGTGGCGCATTTAAATACGAAAGGAGGCAGTGAACTCACCATCAATGCGTCCACTAGATATTCACTATTATTTTTAACAAATGCCTCTCTGTGAACAACAAATCTGTGTGAGGACAGAGTATGTGTATCTCTTGTGTTTATATCTCACGTCACAGAAACAGCTGAGAATGAAATTTGTTATTTGGATGTTAATATCATACTGTTAGTGATGTGTTGGTGTTATGTTTTGGTGCTCTGCACACATCTACCATGAATGCATATTAGGAGCATATTATGCTAGTGTTATGTTGTTACGTCGGAATGAATGGGTCAAATGGCTGAAGATGAAGATGAAGATTACAACACTGAGGGATCTTTTTGAGAATCAATTCAGTATCGTGATATTCTGGTGTATGTATATCCTCTTACACCCCTAGATCTGACACCTGCCCACCTGCCCCCTCACCTGCTGTCATCCCTGGCTCTCTGAAGCTCTGTGTGCAAAACGTAGCTGGTGGTGGCACAGCATGAAGGTCCCCGCGGACCACCAGTAGACAGTGACCTTTATTTTTAGGTTCTGAAAATGCGCCCCTATTCACAAATATGTATGATATTACCACAGTAATTCCTGTTATCTTACGTCACAATGTCTGCCTTGACAGCAGATGTTGTGCTTACTCATGTTGATGATTTACTATCCAGGGGATGCGCAGTGTTTAAATATTTTTTACTGGTGGCTGCCATTTTTCACATCTTGCTATACATTTCGCCTGAGACGACACTCGGTTTTGTTCGTACTCTCTATCAGTGAAAGGAAAACATAAAAACTCTTCTCAGAAAGAAAGACAATAAAGCGTTTTCTCAAAATGCTTGTTTAATTTGCACAGTAGCTTATTTAAATTTTAATTGAGTATCACATATCACAGTCATATATCTGATTTGATTTACTTGATAGCGTGCAGATGATGTTGGTGCTCAATTCAGGATGTGACATTCATATCATGTTTTGTACATCGATTGTATATAAAGATACAGTCTATGGTTTTAAAAGATAACGTTATCAGATTTGAGATGTCATTATTTTTTCAGATGCATTTTAAACATGCATGAATATTACCATAATTAGAAACATATAACTTCAAACACAAGTTGAACGCTACACTGTTTAAAACCACACATTTTACTGGCTACGGTCATGTGACCACCTGCGCTGGACTCACTACATTGAAAGCCCATAAACATCACTGATTTGCACTGTGTCCATAAAATGGTACCGGAACATTTTTCACACAAGTTTCAGAAGACAGCTTTATTCATACCCACTGAAAATTAAATGCTAATACTAGTAGCAATGTTGTAGTTTCTTCCACTCATGATGAGTCAATATAATCTCCAACATCACTGATTAATTCAAGTATCTCATCAGCTCCAAACTGTGTGTGATTAATCAAGAAAGCTAGGTCAGCTAATTTATTTGTGGGATCAGAAAGCTGCACATAAACGTGTGTACTCACAAATATTACAGAATCTTTCATCTCTGCCGATGTTATTTCCTCCTCTCTCCTCTCCCTGTCACCCTGTCTGACATTTTCTGCACGGCTAGATAAAGTGAAACTTAAGAAACCAAGTCAGCAGTGGCAGCAGCAAGTCAAAGGTGTCCTCAATTAGTCCAGGCTTTAGTGTCACTGCAGTACTCTTTACAGAGGTGGACAGCATTGTAGAAAATGTAGGAAATATCCTCCACATAGACATTTTAGAAAGACGTGCATCTCTTCAGGCATGCACAGTGCCAGCTTATAGCTCCATTAGATAACCTCGTTAGCAGTCCAGCTCATATGTAAATATAATTAACCAGCTAAATGTATGACGAGACCATGCAGGAAGTGGAAAAGCCAGCGGAAAGAGCCAAGAAAATAGTCAAATGCTGCTTTTCACACCGCATCAGGAACAATTAGTTGTGCATCTCGCCTAGAGTCTGCTCACTGAGCTCCCACATCTGTATTTGACAATGCAGATTCAGCCTGGAACTTAAACAGCCTTCCTCTGTGGACTGGCAGTCGTTGTGGGGCATTTTAAACATTTAAAATAGACGAATTTTGTCTGCTCTTTGGTTTAAAAAGATTCACATTAATTATGTTTGACTTCAAAACATGTTACCAGTCAAACCATAATTAAAGGAAAGAGGGAAAACCAGCTGCGACTTGCTAACTCTGTCCTTTGTTTTTTCGGGAGGAGTAAAGTAACAATGCTAACGAACCATTTTGGGAAACAGAAGGACACGTAGTTAAATTTTTGCCTACTGTGCGAGTTTCCCGCAAAGAAAAGGCAAGTAAAAATTTAAGATGTATCCCTTTTAGAGGTTTTTTTTTTAGAAGTCGCAGCTCATTAGAAAAATGTGCGAGCTGTTGTGTGCTGAAAAACGGGGGAGTCCTGTGTGTCTGTGTGTCTGCCCTGACTCTAATTGGCTGTCACATTCTCGATTCTCACCAACACAGTCAGAGTCTCTCCTCGCCTCACCCCTGTGGGGGCAGCTCGTGCCACAGCAGTTTTACAGCAGAGGCTTCAGTGACAGATTAGCACTCCCTGCAAAGCCAGTGTGATGCATTTTGTTTATCACTCTCCCAGCTCTTACAAAGACAGAGCCTCGTCTCGGAAGATGCTCACAGATTGGTCAACGGACGCGGTCAAGTTGCCAGATGAATATTTTTGGATACATTTTACATTTGTTTTACCTTGGATTGTCTTTTCAAAGTCGAGAGCATGTGTCATCCCGCAAGGACATGGACACCTTTTTTTTGAATTGCTCTCCTGTGTAATCTTTGTCATATTGCAGGAGCTTTGGAGGTTGGAAGGCACCCAGGCCCATCTGTCATTATGAACTCATTCCTTCTCGCCCTCTCTTTTCTCTGGTTATCTCTCTCCTTCTCTCCGTCTCTTTCTGTTTATCTACATCTCTCTCTGTCTCCGCCTTGCTAAATGGTATTCAGCAAAGTTATAAATAAGCATCACCGGACGAGTCGTATGATGTTTGTTTCTAAACAACAGGGCAGTGAAGGGTGGGTTTCCTGTCTGCCTCCGTTTGTCTTTGTCTTCTCTCGCTGTTTAATGCACACACTGAGAGATAAAGGTCAACACGCTCATATATTTTCCACTGAGTAGGAGGTGG
>JAPZEB010000010.1:22045723-22072796 GCA_029783705.1 Chaetodon striatus
GAACATCCTTAGTTGAAGCCGTCAGAGCCCATCAGTGGGTGAAATCACTCTGGTCATGTTGTTGATGTGCCAACTGGCTAACTAGCGTCTTGAATCCGTCCTGTCGGCCTCCTGGTTTCCCTTTTTTAATGATGAATACAGACTACCGGCGCCTGTTATTATGGCGTTATTTTGTCTCTCGCAGGCGCAGAATGTACATGCTAGTTGCCTGTTGGCTGTAGTCTTTGCAGTGTGATCAAGTGCAACCTTTTGGGTGTGACAGAAATGAGAGGCAACGCAACAGTCAGCCTTTGTTGCCACGAGTTCTTTGATGTCGATGTGTCTTGGCTTTAAGGTGAAGACGAGGACGGGCATGTCAGTACCTCTCTATGGGTGCAAATGTATTTTATAGCTCACTCTAACTCTTGTGCCGCCTTGTATGCCTAAAGCCTATAAGTGAAAATGGCTACAACAGCAGTCCTTTAGGTGCTTAACACCAAACCGCCTCGCAGCTCAGCGGTAGGTAATGATGGCATTATCATTGATCCCCACAAAGTAAATCCAGAGCGATCAATGCTTTCCTGTGTGTTTTCCCATGCAGACAGCAGTCAGATTAAGCCGACTGCAGCAGAGAGAAGACATTCTGCAGATTAGAAAGCTACAACTGAAGAGATTGAGATTTAGTTTCAATCTGTGTGTATGTGTGTGTTGCTCTGTTTCCCAGAGGCAGCCACGGGCAGAGCTTTAAACCAGCGTGCTTTTTGGCTCCAGATTAGGCCTAGCAACAGCGTTTGCCAACATCTGTCTGCCATTACCCCTGTGACACTGGCAGTCATGCAGCAATTAATCAGACTGTTGTGATAGTCGCCACTCGGTCACTCTGCACCTCGGGCACATCACTGAGCAGCAGGACGAGGGGCAGCGTTCAAAGGGTCGTATGTCCTGGGAGTTTTTACTGTACATGTCCCCTCCTAACTACAAAAACCACTGGCCTGTAGTTACTTTGAAGGACCAGAGCATCTTATCTAAGGTTAACCTGGATTGCTCTGTTTCCCCATTTGACTGTGGCTGCATCTTTGTAGCCAGAGATGCTCTGTGTA
This sequence comes from Chaetodon striatus, assembly GCA_029783705.1. Lineage (NCBI taxonomy): Eukaryota > Metazoa > Chordata > Actinopteri > Chaetodontiformes > Chaetodontidae > Chaetodon > Chaetodon striatus. Next base: position 22,046,803 of record JAPZEB010000010.1, read on the forward strand.
TTCACCTCTGTATCTAATGTGTACTGATGCTCTGTAGTTTCTGCTCAAGATGGTCAGCCTCTGGTTAGTAACTTGGTAATGTTGTGGTAATGAATGTAGAGGTATCCAGGTGGCTGCCAGAAAACACAACTGTATTTGATAAGGTGTTATGATTGAAGATGGAAAGAAGGCAACATGTTTCAATTGTTCTAGAAGGTATATTTGTGTGGCACTGAATTTGCAGCCTTCAAATCAAACTTAATATACACTAGCACTGAAACAATTAGTAGATCGCAAGGAAATTAATCTTCAGTAATTTTTAAATTCTTCATTAAAGTCATTTATCAAAGGAAAAGAGCTAAACAGTTGCAATATCCAGCGTCAATGTGAGGATTTGCTGCTTTTCTTGCTTTACATCATGGTATATTGAATATCTTTGGGTTTTGGACATTTTAAGACATGCTATTGGGCAATTGTGAAGAGCATCTCTCTCTGTTTTGTGGCATTTTTAAGACTAAACCTTTAGCCAAGAAATCGCAAATATAATTTACAGACTAATCAATCCTAAAAATTGTTAGTTGCATCGTAGGCTTGGAGGATATGGAGAAAATCAAATGTATATTTTTAACCAAACATCTTGATATCAATTTGCGACAATATTGTAAAGCTGACTATTGGTGCTTTCATAAAATATTTACACAATGAAATTTTTGATAAATAATCATCAGTAATGTGGATATGGTGACTTAGCCCCGATCAGACAGGGTGATTTAAAGCTTGCTGCATCTTTTTTCTTTCTCTTGCTTGATTACGACTGAATTATCTGTCCTTAGCCTTACCACTGTTGTGCTGTGAAGCAAACTCACAGATCAGTACCTTAAAATCTGCGTAAAAAAATAAAGAGGCAGTTGGGGATTGGTCACAGGGAAACAGAGATCTGTGTGGTACAGAAGTCCCTCAGTCAGGGGAGAAATCACAGAGAGTACCATCAGCTAGTCCAAGAACTTCCCTCAACTACTCATGAAAGTAGTTGAGGGGCCATACACATGCCGTGTTTTTTGTACCCTCAAATTCATTGTTTTCGATGTAGATGCAAAGCAGGTGCGCTCAATCGCCGGAGTGATGCCATTGCGACACGCTAGCATTCCTGAGTGCCTATTTCTTAGGGCTTTAGGTAAACAGAGTTCAGCTTCTGGAACGCAGCAGCACACATGGCATGTCATGTGACGAGGAACAACCAGTCACAGCTGACAGACATCTTTCTCTTTATCTGTAAATATCAGTCTGTGGTAAATATGGAAACGTTGATCATTTTGGTGCAGGGCTGCCAGAGCTTTACATCTGTCCCATGGACAATACGCCTGCGCACTTGAAAACAAGGCATGGAAGAAGATCAGCTCTGCACTCAGTGTATCATACAATGCTTGTTAAGGTTGCTTAGCAATCTCAAACACAACCTGCCACCGCTACAGAAGTAGCACCCAGCGCCAGACCTTGCGTTTTCATGGCGGTTTAAAATGTAGCATGAGTACGGCCCCTTACAGCTTGCCTTGTAGGGTGACTTTGAAGGCAAGCTAATGTCAGCTTAACACTGAACCCAACCACTTGTTGTTAACAGCAGCACAGAAGGCCCGCCTCCCAGTTCATTGAACTGAACAATGTGAAAAACGGCAAGGATGGCAGGTGCTTTTTCTGCTCTGATTTGAGTTTGAAAAATCTTAAACTCTAAGTTTCTGACTTTTTTTGTTGTTGTTGTTGTTGTTGTAGCAGGCATTCAGCAACACAAGAGCAGCAAGCAAAATGCTTCACTCACATTGAAAACCATTATAAAAAGCTGCCACGCTGCTAAAACACGCTCTGTCTTATTGGGGCCTAAGCAGGTAGAGGCAAATAATATGGCAGCCTTTACAGTCAGGAAACACTTATGATGATACTCAAAATCTAAAATGATATGTAGTCTCCTGTCACAGTAAGGATATAATATTAATCCATTCTCCAGCAGTTAAATATACTGTACTGTTTCTCTCAGTCATTTCAGTTTCTCAGATGTGATGATTTGTGTGTTACATCACTGTGACATAATAATCTTCAGGTTTTGGATTTTTTGTTAGACAAAATAAGGAATGGTAAGCTGTCTGGGAACTAGTTAATTATAATGGCAAAATTCTACATCCATTAATCCAGAAAATAATTAGGGAAATTAATTGCAAATGAGAATTGATAGTTGCAGTCCTGCTGATGAAATGAAAAATATGCAGGCAGAGGTGTGTTCCAAGTGTATTACAGCTCATAAAGGCATTTTAATTATTAGCAGGAAAATGTTTTCCTGCAGCCTGATGGTATGTAAGGTTTAAGGTGCAGCTACAAGGAGACAAGTAGCAGCAGGATGTCGGTCATTTTAGGCAAGAAGAAGTCACGTGCTTGTCATGTGATTGGCCAGCACCTTTCCTCATTCCTCTCCTTGACAGGCGCACACACAGACACACACACAGGCACACACACACGCCAGCTGTGTTGCAAGATGCTGTTTTTCAGGAGAGACGGGGGAGAAGTAATCTCTAAACATCAGAAATGCCCGTCACATGGAGGCAGCACGGAGAAATGATTACTTGACTCAGACAGAATGAAAAATGACTTTTTTCCTTATGTTTGTTTTAAAGATGATATCTGTCTACGTTGTGATCTAACCAGCCGGTAATGAAAGCGTTAGAACCGCAGAGGTTTGAATTCACCGGTACTGGGAATAATATCCTTATCAAGAGGAGCTGTTATGTCGGCAAAAGGTAAACACCACCTGCGTTCTTTTTGGCTTCTGGTCCCTGTGACTGTGTCACTCCGAACTGCGCTGCTTTATCAAGGCTCACGCTCAGTGTTGTGGGCTTAGCACTGTATGTGATAAGGACTGTTTGGCACTTGGCCTATCGTCGGACGTCCTCGGGGCTTGGGCTGTGCTGTGATATAGCTGTAGAGCTCAGAAAGCAGATTGCCTGCTGCTCGTGGAAAGAAACAATCTGTGCTGAAATTTAGATTATGCACTTGATGTAAGAATCTTTCAGAGACGTTCACGCCCGTTCAAAGCGACCTAATATAACTTCTAGTTTTCTGTGGATTTTAGCCCAGAGCTATATTTTCAAAAACATCTGCACGCTGCAGCTCCTGAAGTCTTGATTTTTGTTCGTATATTCTTTGTGTTTTCAAACAGGGTGAAAATGAGCTGAAGAGGGAGATGTATTTGAGTTTATTCTTGCATTGATCTGTAAGATAAAACACCAGCCATTATATCCTGAAAGCTCACCACCAGCAGCCTCAAGAACATCTTGGAGACTTTGAAATAAAACTGGCAGGAGTACAGTAGTCTGCATCAGAAGGTGCAGCTGGTAGTGAAAGCCTGAGTCTTTTTCCTCTTCTGAGCCACGCAAGATAATTCCACCTCACTCTCAAAGATGGACCGTTATCAGGGATGCTCAGTAATTTGAGTCCGTGATGAGGTCGGGATGCAGGAGGAGGCCTTTAATGAGATTTGCTGGAGGTGCTGGTGGTGTTGGCACGCCTACTGTTTGCAGTTTACTCGTGATGGCTCTCCCCTGTTTTTGTGCTCTTTCTGTGTGACTTGGAAAGAAAAGCAATTGAAAGAAAAAGATACCCCCTGGTATTCTGCAGTGCACTGATGATTTTTTTTTTCCCTGGACTGGGCAATCATGCACATAATGCAGCGAAAAAAAAGGATGAGCTGCAGAGTCTTGCTTCATAAAGAAACATTTTACAGTGGCTGACGATGGAAAGCCTGGCTATAAATAAATGTTACTGTGGACCTTTCCTTAGGGGCCTGCAGCCTTTCACCCCTTGTGTCTTTGTAATGTCAAACAAGATGTAACCGACTGATATAAAAGAACAAGTGACCAACATTTCGGCTGTATCTGATGAGTTTTCTAATGAGTGCCAAATGTAGCTTGACAGTTCTCAGTCATAAGTTTTTAAGGGTGCATTTTGCAACATTAAACTAGACCTTGTCCACATAAACACAGGTATTTCTATAAATGTCTTTTTTTAAATGCATTTTTGGCCTTGTGTTCACACTAGGGATGTGTGCAATTAGGCAGCTAGTGGATTTAAATGTTGCTACCCTCGCTTGTCGGCACTAGAGATACTAGTCTGTTAAACTGTAATTATAATTATTATCATTATTATGCGATTGCAGTCACCCAATAAAATGCTGTTGTAAATATTGGGCATGTTTCCTGAGGGTTTATTCCCTAAAGAATATTGTTTTCAGTACATATTATTTACTGACTATTCAGGGAATGGTTGCCATGTTTTGTAGAATAATGTAGTAAGTATCAGGACGTTGCCAGAATACACACTGAAGAAGGGTGTCTTGCCCAAAATGTCCCTGTGGCAGTATCTTTACTCTCTCTATAATCTTTACTGTATTATTACTTACATGAAGGATCTAGCACCCAGTCTGAAAGTCTAATCTTTAAGCGGGGTGCTATGCTGTGTTCATGATTCACAGTGCAACAGAAGTGCAACACATTTCAGCAGCATTTAAAATATAATTTGGTCATTGAAAAATGTGATTAAGTATTTTAAATGGCTCTCATAATATACGCAGTATTTTTAGGACAATTTCTTTTACCTTTTATAGACTAAATTGTGCTCAATTTTAACTGTTTTCTGAGTGTTACTTCGAATAGAAAGGAATAGAAAGAACTTAATTCTTCTCCATAGGGAAATTCAGCTGTCCAGCAGCTCATAAAACACAAAGAACAACCACACTTCCCCTCATCAACAACAGCACAGTGGTATTAGAATATACATAAAATAAAATAAGTTAAAATAAGTGCAGAAATAGAAATTAGAATAAAATTGTACATTCCACAGTCCAGCTAGTTGTGGCTACTGTGATGTGTGTGAGTGTGTGTGTGTGTGTGTGTGTGACTGGATTCGGGAGGTGTTTAACAGTCTTTTTGCCGTGGGGATGAAGGATCTCCTGAAACGCTCTGTTCTGCAACACAGTGAGATGGAGACTCGTCGACAAGTCTGAGTTTGAGCCTCATTTAAACATCAGGGGAATTAGTCGTTAAGAACATCTCTTGTAAAGACAAACCTTTTGTAACTCTCTTTCCAGGGTGGAGATTTTTAGAAACTCTGTTTTCTTGTTGTCATGTAGACAGGGAAAATAGAATTTTTGGCTCATAATGTCAGCGTGTTCTGTTATCTCCTTTGTGAGGCGTCACAACTGAGCTACATCTAGTGCAGTGGCAGACATGTTTAGAACTAGTGCTGCCTCCAACCCTAGTGAGATAACCTCTTACATGTTTACACATAAATGTACAGTTATTCTTACTATAATTGAGAAACAGAGGCGTCAGAATACACGATTGAGGTCACTGCACCAGATAACCTTTTCGTATAAGCTTTTTCAAGCTGAAATTAACTTTTTGGCCACATGCCACTTTGGTTGGTGGATCCCAAAATCTACTAGTCACTCAACAGATTACCATTGTTGTTTTTTGAGTAAAGCAAATCTAGCAGCCACTTGCATCTTTGACCAGCATTAGGCTAGTGGTTGGTGCTTATTTCCATTCCTGGCCAACATCTTCTACTTTGCGTGGCTTTGTGGTTACAGTTATATCCCCACCTGTAGGTTTGGCATGATCATGACATTGCCTCAGGTGTGTTCTTGCTTTTATTTGGACATAGATTTTTTTTTCATAACAGTGTGTGGACGGATTTTTTTGGGGGGGGGATGGCAGGACAGTAAAACCCTGTTTTTAAAAATACCTGTGTCTGCGTGGACTAGGCCTAACACTGCATTCACATGGCATCAGAGAGACAGTAGACGGCAAATTGTATATCATTATAGTGGACAAGAGCAGGCAGTAAATGTTGGTGAGGCTGAACAACATAACAGCTATGGTAGACGACAATGCCGTTCAAAGTTGAAAAACTTTTTGACGTCATCTGCAATGGAATTTACAACCTGATATTAACATAGCTCCTTTACACGAGGCGAAAACTCAGGCATTCTGGACAATACTGGATATTACTAAAAGAGTTACATGAAATAATAAACACAAAATAATTCTATTTAATATATTTTATTCTATTCTTTACAACAGTACAGCATGTCCATCGCAACATATTGTTGTGAATGTTTCATTTTACCGTCCTGCCGTTTCTTCAGACTGTTTTTCCCCTGACATATATAAGGTGTTTTCTGTCTCCCGCCTGCCTGATTCCATGTGAGCGCAGCATGAGACTGTTTGTGGGCACCATCTCAAATGGCAGCTAAATCTGTCTTTTAGTTTAACAGCAGTCACACTGATCTTGCCACAGATATTATTTAATCATTGTCACTCATTGTGCTTTTCTGTTATTCTCTCCCCAGGCTGTTTTGACAAGGTCGAGAAGATTTCATAAGTCCCATCTCCAGAGGAATTCCTGACAAGGCGCCAGAAAATGAGCACAACACAGACAGAAGCAAGTGGTCAACTCAGTGATCTCCCTGACCTGTGAGCAGCCATGCTCTCCCTACATCATCCATCGAGGGGAACCCCTCTCCACACGCGGGACTGTTTTCTGACATAGATTTAGAAGAATAGCTGAACCTCACAATAGAAATGGCATTAGTTTGTGCACGCTATAACACATCAGAGTACATATTAGAATACAGGTGAGGCTGAACCTCTAGCCAATATCCGCAGGACGCTTTAGAGGAAGGAAACAGCCTCAGATGACCTTTACAGAAGGACGGAGCCACAGCCCAGCTTTGATGATTTAGTATCCATCCTGCTGCCTTGCTGACAAGGTCGTATCATTGCTGCTGCTGATCCCCATAGCAACAGTTCCTTGGTGGGGCGGGGAGCAGACTGAGAGAGTCAACAATGCAGCGCAACGGTGGTGGGGTTGGTGCCGGTGGCCAGCCATGGGTGTTACGGCGTGTTCGTCTCACGTGGCTCAGTTTCATGCTCTTCTTCATCCTGGTCTTCTTCCCACTCATTGCCCACTACTACCTCACTACCATCGACGAAGCTGGGGGTCCTGATAAGCGAATCTTTGGGCCGCGGCCCGGCGGTGAACTGTGTGAGGCCAAGCATGTGCAGGATCTGTGTCGTATCCGTGAGTCAGTCAGCGAGGAGCTGCTGCAGCTGGAGGCCAAGAGGCAGGAGCTCAACGGGGAGATCGCCCGACTCAACCTGCGCATTGAGGCCTGCAAGCGCAGCATTGACAGCGCCAAGCAGGATCTGCTGCAGCTCAAGAATGTTATCAGCCAGACAGAGCATTCCTATAAAGAACTAATGGCGCAGAATCAGCCCAAACTATCACTGCCGGTCAGGCTGCTGCCAGACAAGGAGGACCCAGGACTGCCACCACCCAAGTCTGCGCGCTCCTGCCGCCTACGCTCCTGCTTTGACTATGCGCGTTGCCCTCTTACATCTGGGTTTCCTGTGTACGTCTATGACACAAGCTCCTATTCGTGGGCGGACTATATTGACCCACTGGTGAAGCAGGCTTTTGCAGCGTCAGTTAAGAGCAACATTTATATAACTGATAACCCCAGCATTGCCTGTCTGTATTTGGTGCTGGTAGGGGAGCTACAGGAGTCCTCCTCCCCACTGCCACCCCCTGCAGAGCTAGAGAAGCAACTAAAAGCTCTCCCTTACTGGAGATCTGATGGACACAATCATGTACTGGTGCATCTTTCTAGAAAGTCCATGACACAGAACTTCCTGTATAATGTGAGCACAGGACGAGCGGCGGTTGCTCAGTCCACCTTCCTGGAGCAGCAGTACCGTGAGGGCTTTGACTTGGTCGTGTCCCCACTGGTCCATGCCCTCTCAGAACCAAACTTTTTGGAAGTGCCCCCTCAAGTTCCTGTAAAGCGGAAATACCTCTTCACCTTCCAGGGGGAGAGGGTGGAGTCACTGAGGAGCAGCTTACAGGAGGCACCGCCTCAGTCTTTTGAGGAGGAAATGGAGGGAGACCCACCAGCAGACTACGACGATCGCATCATCGGCACCTTAAAGGCGGTGCAGGACAGCCACTTGGATCAGGTGCTGGTGGAGTTCACCTGCAAGAACCCACGGCCCAGTTTGCCGACCGAGTGGGCTCTTTGTGGAGAAAGGGAGGACAGGCTGGAGGTGCTCAAGGCTTCAACATTTGGTTTGGTGATTGCTCCAGGGGATGGACAACTGGTGGCCTCAGCAGGCTGTGGGATGAGGCTCTTTGAGGCTCTGGAGGTAGGGACCATCCCAGTGGTGCTGGGGGACCACTCCAGACTCCCATATCACCAGTTTATTCGATGGAGTGAAGCTGCCATTATAGTCCCCAAGCCTCGTGTCACAGAGCTACACTTCCTGCTGCGCAGCCTATCAGACAATGACATGCTGGCAATGAGGCGGCAGGGCCGCTTCCTGTGGGAGACATACTTTTCCACCTCAGAGAATGTTCTTAACACCCTCCTGGCCAGCATCAGAACCAGCATCCAGGTTCCTGCGGCACCTATCAAAGAAGAACCAGCCCACGAGATTCCCCACAAGGCAGGGAAACTGGCAGGAACTGATGCCAACCTGGCCGACAATGGTGATCTGGATTTGGGTCCTGTCGAGACAGAGCCCCCCTACGCCTCTCCGCGCTTTCTGCGCAATTTCACATACACAGCTGCAGACACCTATAGAGCGTGGAATCGGGCCCCGGGGCCTTTCCATCTCTTCCCTCACACTCCTCTTGACCCTGTGCTGCCCTCTGAAGCTAAATTCCTTGGCTCAGGTACTGGTTTCAGGCCTATCGGTGGAGGTACGGGAGGCTCGGGGAAGGAGTTTCAGGCAGCTCTAGGAGGGAACGTGCCCCGAGAACAATTCACCGTGGTCATGCTGACTTATGAGAGGGAGGAGGTGCTGATGAACTCTCTGGAGAGGCTGAACGGACTGCCGTACCTCAACAAAGTGGTGGTGGTGTGGAACTCACCCAAGCCTCCGTCGGATGACCTGCTGTGGCCAGACATCGGCCTGCCGATTGTGGTGAGTGCTCCTTTAGAAATTCGAGAAATGTTCATGTATTCATCTAAATGGTGTGGGTTTCTTTTATAAGGAATACATCTCCGTCTCTTTCCATCTCTCTGAAGTGCAAAACAGTAACCTGTAACATTTCCGATGTGTTAGAGGTGGTGCAAAGTTTGCTGAAGTACATTACACCGAGCTGTTTGGATCAGTGCTTCTTTGAAACTCTGCAGGAGTCCATACAAATTACCAGCAGCTTTAGATGTGAAGAAGTGTGACATCCATGAATAATAAAATTTGTGCTTTTGAATTAAGCCTGGAAAATAAAATATTCATGTGGTTCATATTCACACCATTAGTTTGTGACAGGAACAAGTGGTAAGCTGTGAAAGAGGAACTAAAGAATTAGACACTGTATTCGTCAGTGTTAGAGTCTTGGTGCTGCCAAAGATTAAATAAGCTTCTATATTTACTTTTCTATATGGCACATGTAGATTGTATGACAACATAAAAAGCACAGCGAACCCACGCATGGAATAATTCTGTGTTTAGATGAATCTCGAAGACTGAGTTAAATCATGAGTCATATGCAGTCACAATCAATTTTAGGAGTAGAGATGCATCACCAAGTAGCCAGAAAGTCAGTTTTTTCTGGTTTATATGGGTCAGGTAGAAGTACAAAATGTTCTGTGTGTCAGTACTCAAAATGTTCTCAACTCTAACTAGAGTTGCTGTGAATAGTTAAATTTCTTTAAAAGTATCACTACTCACAAAAATGGCAACTAAGCAGCTGCTAAGCAGGATCTTGTCTTACGCCTGCAGGTTGTTCGCACAGAAAAGAACAGCCTCAACAACCGCTTCCTTCCCTGGGACGCTGTGGAAACCGAGGCCATCCTGTCGATTGATGATGACGCTCATCTCCGCCACGATGAGATCATGTTTGGGTTCAGGTCAGTGATGGCAACAGAATGCATGAGGCTCTAGGGATTCGTAAGTAAAACATCCTATAGACAGAGTGTTTTGTCACGTTGAGCTCTCGAAAGACGTGCGCCTTTTTCATCAGATTTTATAGTGTTTAATTTTTCTATAGTGATAAACAGAAAAATACAATTTTTAAATGACAAAGTGAAACCAGATCTCGACTAAATTAATTACAAATGCTGCTGGATTTTAAGGTTCCCTATGCGACATTTAGAGCATCAATATCCTCCTGAGACCCTGTGTCCTCATATGAGGACATCATATTTTGGGTTTACTTGACCTTACACTTCATTCTGCCTAACTTAGACCTGTTGTCCTCGTTCGTGGACACTTTTTGTGCCAACCAGTGGTAGGAAGAGCACAATACACTAATCCATGTAAAAACAAGATGGCAGCCATCTCTGCAAAGTTAGTCTGCAGCCAATTGAGACACAGAAGTGGAAAAGGTCCAAAACCTGATCAGACTTTATGGTTGAAACTTGTTTAATTCTGATTAATAAAGTTTCAGATTTGACCAATTTTAGCAACAATAACAAGCTAAGATGCTGTTAATTAGGAAGTACTTGTTTGAGGACATTGGGACTGAAATATCTTCTTGTTTTAGGACATTGGGACTTAATTATCACTACTGCCATTCTGCACTGTGCTCATACAGCAGTTATCACTGATCACGATGATGACGTCGTGGAAGCATAGTGCCCACCCTCCAGTTCCCTCATGGTTAACACCATTAGCACTATCAGCACTGTTGCCCTTGTTAACACTGATTATGGAGTTAGCATCATTAGCTGCTAGCTGCCAGCTCAGCCACCTCTATGTAGAGGACCATGTCCAGATAACTCGTATGCTTTGTATTTCACATGGAGCTTGGCATGCATGCTCTATCTCAGGAAAGTGAAAAATAATTTCTTTATCCATCTGCCCTGTCATTCATAATGGGTTCGTCCTTTGCCTGTGCAACATCCTTCCACCAAGTTCAAACAAAAGTCGGGCCAGTAGGTTTTCTGTATTCCTGCTGACAGACAAACCAAACCGAACGCCTTACCTCCTCTGCGGAGCCGATAAAACACAAAGTCGTTTGCATAAGTAGTAAAGAGAAGGCATGTAAAGTGAAGGCACTGCACTGGTTAGGAAATCTATTAAAAAGTTTGATAGTTTCTTTTCTCAGGAGAAGTGCTTTGAAAAAAAGTTGGAAAAAATGCAGTGAAAGCTCCGTCTCCAGTGAGAGGTGAAAAGCGTCATGTTCCTAAAAATGCGGAATTAGAGAGACTGTACGAACCACTTGGAACTGAACCAGAGGAAATAAAAGGGAAACATGCTGCCAGTGCCTTGTATTTACGATTCATTTGCTAATACTGCACTTAGATAAGCTGAATGTGAAGGCCATGTTTAAACCAATTAAAAGAGCAGGTTCAGTTATTTTTGTGCGCCACCCCTCTCTCTTCCACACTCCTCTACAACTTGGGGCTGTTGTGGCTTGTCCAGGCAGGCAGGAAGTGTGTGTAGGGGGGGGTCGTGTGTCATAAATTATCTCAAACTCCCCCAGAATTACCCAGGAATGTTTCCCCACTTTCATTCTCACCAAAGAGGAAACATTATGCAGCAGCTGACTGTGTTTGATGTTTAAGTGGTCTCACATGAGCTCATTTGAAACATTAAATTTGCTTTTTTTTTTTAGATTTCTTGCATCTTCTGTGTCTGCGGAAGGAATTCCAAGAATCTAATCTGATAAACTGAAACACATTTTTACTTGGTCCAAGACTTTTCTTGCAGTTACTGGGCTGCAGCATGTGTAAATATAAGCCAAGAGTGACACTTTGGTTTTAAATATCTAAACTGTCTAATACTAATAGAAGACAACAGAACAGTTACTTAATTGCTCCCAAGAGGCAAATAGTTGTCACATTGCTTATAAAGATGACACGTTGAAACAGATGGATTTAAAAGGGTGGCATATGCACAGACACTTGGAAACTAATGACCATAAAAAAGTGACAAATAACAACAGTAGAAAGTCATCCATAAATCATTTATTAATTCCGCCCAGTCAAGTCTTAATTGATGGATTTAAAGTGAGGAATTCTGCTGACTTTGTGTCCGGCTGTGTCTCTCAGAGTGTGGCGTGAGGCCAGAGATCGCATCGTGGGTTTCCCCGGGAGGTATCACGCATGGGACGTCAACCATCAGTCCTGGCTCTACAACTCCAACTACTCCTGTGAGCTCTCCATGGTCCTGACAGGAGCTGCTTTCTTCCACAAGGTCAGATCTTTTACTCCTCATCCTCCCAAAAAAAAAAAACATTTAGCCAAAATGTTTATCTTGCTGTCTCATAGTCGTCTCATTCACTTCCCCTCTGTGTTTGTATTTTTGTAGTACTACGCCTATCTGTACTCCTACGTGATGCCCCAAGCCATCAGGGACATGGTGGACGAGTACATAAACTGCGAGGACATCGCTATGAACTTCCTGGTCTCACACATCACTCGCAAACCACCCATCAAGGTCAGTGACAGAGCACCCAGTCCGCTCGTGCTCAGCTCAGCATACGCAAGCTTTGTGTCTCCCTCAGGCCCCATGTATTTATATTTTTGCCCACTTAGCCTCGCCATTACTCAAACTGACATATCCAATATTCCTCACAAATGATAAATCAAAAACACAGGATCGAATTGGTGGGTTATGCCGGATTTTTGTCCACTGGATTTTTTTTCGGAAGGACATTTATTACCGGAGTGCATATTTATGGCTAGACAAATAATTATAGCAATCAAGGCATGGAAGCTGTTGGAGCAGAAATGTTATTGCAGCCCTCAGTTTAAGTTCTTTTTGATTTAGTGTGGTGTTAATATTCAGGGGTGTTTCAGAGGGGAATTAAGGACGGCTTTGATGGAGTGTGTTGCATGACAGCAATTCGCTGCAAGGAATAAGCCTGGTGAATAATGAATTTGGGGCAAGTTTGAATGTAGAGTCGTAAATGGTGAGGGGCTCTCTTTGAGTCCAAATAACACAAATAAAACAAAAAAGAATTAGGTTTTTATGCATCACTGATGATTGATTAACAAATACAGTTTTAGGGATATCTTTCCTTTTCTTCAGCAGTTCTGTCATCTTAGGTTTTTTTTTCTTAATTGACCATTCATTAAGCCCCGTTGCCTTTTGTGCAGCACATATACAGTTTACAATTACGCGATAATGGTGTCTGATTTACCACTTGAATTACTTTGTGACTTTTTAAAGCAGTGGCTCCTGCAGACAGTGGTAGACAAAAGCAGTCCTCTCATTTCTAGTCAATGACAGTCGGCTGAAATGACATGAAATTAAGTCTCGCTACCAGATTTTAACCAGCTGTTCCTGGCGAGCTAATTAAGCTAATGTTAGCTCCCTGAGTTGTTTTAAAAAGCAAACTCCAGCTGACTTTTTAATGTGTCAGGCTGATGCTGACACTCGATGGCTATAAATGTGATATCCTGCTAAAGCTGCGTGTCCCAGGCTAAAAGTTAGCAACCTCACCGGTTGATGATCCATGTAGAGGACGTGGACATAAAGAAACAGCATTGTTTTTGTGATGCAGTTTAGAGCTAATAAGTTCTGTTATTATGTGTTAAACTAAAATGTTGGATCAGAGTGTTATTTTATTATCATGTCAGGGTTTTGCCAGAAAAGTTGTTCAGCTACGTGGCAAGTACCTTTTGATAGGGGCCAGTAATGGACTTTATTTTGATGATAACAGTGCAGCAAAGTCAAATTAAATGATTGTATGCATATGGAATATGAATCAGATTTGGTTTGTATTTATGAGTGATTGAAATCCCGAAAAACAAAATTTTGCCTAAAATGGCCTCACTGGCTGGTGTATCTGATGGACAAGATGCACCTGTCATGGAGGGAGGCGAGGCATATAGCCCAGGACAAAATTTAATGGAGAGATCTCATTGCAGCCTTGTGACCCAGAGGGGATGAAGATGAGTTAGTAAGTGGTTAAGGTTAATGTTTGCAACATGATTTAAGCTGTTGTGTAGTTTTGACTTCTCTAGTTAATATAACGTTAACGTTACTGCACTCACTGTGAATCCAAACATTGGCTGCTGACTCATTAGCGTTAACTGTAACGTTGCCGTTAGCATTAAACCATCTAACCCCTGGGTCTTCAACAGGGGGGCCATGACCGCAGGGGGCCGCCATATTACCACTTGATATTATAATTTTTTTTTCTTTGACAATTTAAAATGTGTCTAATTAACAAAGTATATCTTCAGAAAATACACATTAACACAAATCCAATACATCATTAGCAAAGATAAATTGGTCTATTCAATCACATCAACTTGCTAACACAACTTCTTTTTTTTTTTTTTTTTTAACATATCGGCCAAATAGCTGTGATATTATTCCAAGTGTGCGGACATTCTTGTGAGCCACAATATATTGTGTTGTGTAACTTTTGGAGCAACAGGCTGCGACATACTGTCCACTTCAGTAACCACCAGCAAAAGTGCAGAAGGTGAAGCTAACGATCCTAGCCATGCTACAACTGCTGTTACCTTAGCAGCTACAGGCAAGTGCAAATGAGAGAAGACCATAAAATATTCAGAGCAGTATCTCAAGTGTAACTCAGTCGTATACAGTGTATGTAGTAGAGGGTCCCTGCTCCACCTCTGTTACAGCTAAGCTAAACATTAAAGACCCCTTATCTAATTAAAGCTAACTGGTAACGTTAACATTAATACTAGCAAGCTTACCTCACTGACTTAGGCCAAACTGCAGATACTGCTGTCATGAGGCCAGAGGCTGTCCATTCATGTTTTCAAAACAGTGTTCTTACTTTAAACGTAGCAAGAGAAAAGGCTTTTAGGATAAGGCCTAGTCAGTGTTTTTGCAAACATATCGCTATCTCTGATAACATGTTTGGCCAGGGTTGCTGCAGTCTAAACTTCCTCAAATCCAATAAAGAGCTGCTAACGTTAGCCTAAACTCTGACAGCATCTGGGATTAGCTTCCACACAGTTAGGAATAACTATACAGTGGATGTGCAAACCCCAGAAATGAAGGTAGTTTGCCAATTAAATGCTCTGTGGACTTAAAACTAACTATTGGTTACTACTGTAGGCAAACAGCTAGTCAGCTGGATATGCTAACGATTGCTGCAGATAAACACTGTTTAATTTTTGCCAGCACGTTTGCTCTTGTGTTTTTGGTTTTTGGAAAGGTTATTAAAGACACCACCCTCCAAACTCTGTAAATGTAGAACATTGCTCTTGTTAATTGTGGAGTCCAAAGCTTGATGGGACTGCTGCACCTAGTTACAGTTGATATGATGTGATTGGACAGTTGCTGTTCAGTGGTTTAACGAATGGTCAGTTCCTAAAATTCACCTTTTCCATCCCACAGCAGCACTGTGCTGCAAAGCACCTCCTGCACAAATAGCATACAGACTGACTGTGTCTCTGTGTGTCGTAGGTAACGTCACGCTGGACTTTCCGCTGTCCCGGCTGCCCTCAGGCCCTTTCACACGACGACTCGCATTTCCACGAACGCCACAAGTGCATCAACTTCTTCGTCAAGGTGTACGGCTACATGCCGCTGCTGTACACGCAGTTTCGCGTGGACTCTGTGCTGTTTAAGACTCGTTTGCCCCATGACAAGACCAAGTGCTTCAAGTTCATCTAGCATCGGGCTGAGCGGCCCAGCAAAGAGCCAAAAGCGGCGAGGATTGAAGGACTGGTAGTGTTTAAAGAACAGCAGCTCCCACTGCGAGCAGTGATGAAGATGGATGGATGGACTGCCAGATGAATGCACAGAAGGAAAGTTTGGAGTAAGGATTTTGCCCGAGGGGGGGAGAGACGAGTTAACCTTAAAAGCTGTTGGCTTGGTGGTCTAATCCACAACTCTACTGAAAATTTGAAGAGTGGAAGCTGAAAGGCACCACTGCCAACAAATTAAGCCTTTTCAGTGGATGTCACTCCTCCTTTTTCATGTTCTTCAATCATGCTCAATCATCAACCACTACAGATGTCATTTGCACCTCTTAATGGCCTGCTGAGGAAAGAGGACGGTTGTACACAGTGTACAGAAACTCCCCCACGATAAACTCTACCTGACAATGGAGCTATCAGTTACTGAATCACTGACAGACTGATGTCAGGCTGCGTTCGCCCAGCAGCTTGTTGACAGTTACAGCTGGGAGAGCAGACGTGGCAACGGCACATTGCTGCCAATGTGCTTTTTTTTTTTTTTTTTTTTTTTTTCATTTTACAGTTACAAACTGTACTTCTTGTACATGTACGTGAGAGAAGCACTGATGGAGAAGTATTTTATTGAATGGTCTTTCATTTTTTAAAATAATGTCGTTAAAATGTGTAAATCTCTATGTCGAACGAACATTTTCCAGAACCTCTGCCTGTGGGAGATCAGACACAGACTCATTAGTCTGAGAACGAGACAGGACCTCGACTGAAGAGTTAAACAGGTTGGCCCGATCATGTTTAGTAACGCTACGTGTTCAAGAAGGAATTCACTTCAGCGGTCACCATAATGCCTCAAAATTTGTCATGAAAACCAGCCACCATTTTGTCATTTTGTTATGCTTACAGGACTGGCCTGGCCTGTTTTTTATGCTATAGGGTGTTTACTAATGTTTGTTAAACTGGTCCGAGGTTGAAGTAGTCATGTTTAAATGTAATAATATTAACCAATCAAAGGTTACAATTTCCCGTACGGAAGTGCAACAAAGTCAATAATCACTGATGCCAAAATCGACAAAAAATAGGTCTGGATGTCTAATTAAGGTCGTGATTATAAAGACAGTTAAATGTACTATTAGGATTATGGTTAAAAATGTTAAAGGGAATAGTTTAACATTTTAGGAAATAAACTTATTTGCGTACAGACGGAGAGTAAGATGAGAAGATCTATGCACCAATCAATTGGTTGAACCTGTGTCGATCAAATTTACATGCATGCTCGGCACGATTGTTCACGTCACAAACAGTAGCACAGACCATACCTGATTGTCAGAGCCGCTACAACCTATTCTCAAAAGCTGTAATTTCTTCCCATCGTTTGAAAGCTGCCGTGTTAAGCTAACTAGCAGACTGATGTATACCACCCGAATCTGTAACTGTGGCATAGTGTAGCATAGCAAAGCTAATGCTAACTGTTTCATGTAAGTGAAAGGCAGATGCTAATACACTTAGCTTCTTGGTACAGGAGAAATAACTCCATAAAAACACAAATATGGGAGGTTTACTCTAGTCTGATAATTAGCAGATGAGCTAAGATAACTAGCAGACTACCGGGGTAGCTGATAACAAGCTCAAAGGTTTTGCGTCGAATAGCTAATGCTAACTGTTTCATGTAAATGGATGGAAAATGCTAATTGGTGCCATAAAGTGGGAGGTATAGCTAAATAAAAACAGAGTTGGGTGGTCTAACCTAGTTTGCTAGTTAGCTTGTCTAGTTGCACCAGCTTGTCTACTTTTTATCCAAGTAGGGTCCATTTCATAGAATTGGTTGTTTATTCCATGGCCGCAAAACGTTTTAACGCTAGTGATCGAAAGGAAAATAAAATGGTAACGTTACTTGAGCTAAAAAGGAGCTGTCAATTAAGCATGATCTGATCACGCCCACACAAACCTGACAAATGCTGTTCTTGAGCGTCTTCTAATAGTTACGATCATGTATTTTCAGTGATTCTTAATCAGACACTTATCCTCGATATGATATTTGCATTTTAACTATGTCAGGACTATGTTTCCTGTGGCTTTAAAGAAAAGGTCCAACTATGTTGTGTATGCCGTCAATTATAGTTCTCAGAAAGAAAGAAAATCAGGATCAGCCACAATCTGATTCAACCAAGGAAATTGCAGTTGTTGCATCTCTTATGTTTACCTTTCTGAAATCTGTCCAGTTAGCTTAGCATAAAGACTGCTAGCCTGCCTATCAGCACCTCTGAAGCTCACTAACATCTGTGAAATCTATCCAAGGTGAAGAACAACAACAAATTGTTTCCCCTTCTTGAGTCTTTATGCTAAGATAAGCTAACTGGCTGCGGGCTACAACGGTTAGCCTTGTATTTAACAAACAGCTCGTCTCATCTTAATCTCCACCTCAGAGCAAATAAACATGTTAGCCACCATTTTGAGCTATTCCCTTCAACATATTGCCAGCTGTGGCTTTGAGACTGAAACATTAGATATGTCCCGCCATTCACGTCACCCTCCTGTATAGAACTTTCTCAGCTCAGACAGAAACGTCACTTTACAGTGTCACCATATTGGTTCCACTTTGTTTTTTGTCTTTTTTTTTTTTTTTTTTACCATTGCTTGATGAATGTTTTCTTTGCCAAATAGGTACGATGTCTGCTGCTTTACAGCATTAATTTGCAGGGTGCACAGTGTGAATGGTTGCTAAAGGGATGCAGTCTGGTACACCCATATCCACTCTGCATGGTACTTTACTTTTTTACGAGTCGATCCATTCGAGCCCTTTCCATCGTGTATTATAAATACAGATCATTTATTTGACCAGATTTAATTCCTGTAATCTGAACAAAAGGTCAACCTAAAAAGATCCCTTTAAAAATATTGACATAAGTTAAGGTATTTTTTCCCCAAATAAGGTTCTCAGTGTGAGGATGCTTTTATGAAACTCTCACAAGTCCACGGTTCCTGTATATTTATTGAATATATTATTAAAAAAAGATTTTTTTAAACTGATAATGACACATTCAATAAAATGACAACAGTGTAGTTTATTATTCCTTATCTCAAAGAGGTCCCGTTAGCTTATTTCATTGCCTGGGAAAACGAGCTTGTGCCACTGAATACTTGAGAGGGACTTAACTGACCTGAGAGCAGCACTCAGGCAGGCAAATGTGTTTTATAGACGTCAAGACGACCTGGTTCTTAAAAAGGTCGACCTCTAACAGACGGTCATAAACTGAGCTTCTGCAACAGTCGGTGGACAGGCAGTAAAGTGTCTCTGAAGCCAAACCTACCTGCTCCAGCTGGCTGCTGCTGCTCCTCTGGCCTCTCCAGTGAAATATAAAAATATTTGATTGGGCATGTTTGGCTAAAATGGATTAAACAAAGAGCCAGATTCTGCTTTACACTGGCGTCAAACAGCAGTACAGCTTAAACAAATCCAAATTTACACTGCTGCGGCAGACTTGAAAAACCAGCCTGCCTTCTCACCTCGTCACACCTGAACACTTTTATTGGAGCTCCGGGGGCTTCATAATTACCTGGCTGACTAAACCTGTCCTGGGGCGTAAATAGGGTCAGCTGGTATTCTTTCTGTAAGTCAAAGCCTCCCTCCTCGAGGATCTGTGGCACAGCTGGTTTTCCAAGGCCCAGAGCAGGAGAAACGTCCCTGGAAGGCCGCAGTCACTCTGCTAGGAGTTTTGAAACTATGTGCTCCTGGGTCTGATCCACGACTGTGGGCGAGGCTCCAGCCACCTGCAACGCTGCTTGCGCTGTGCCAGACTGATGACTGATGGCAGCGTCAAACATACCATTGAAGGCCAGATTAATGGAAATAAAAACTCTCAACATTGTTAAAACATTATCTGTCTCATGGCCTCGTTCTTTTCTTCGTCTTCACAAAACACACTCCTGCACTTTGACTCTTAAAGAAGGCCGTCCATTAAGAGGGTGAATCAGAGCTCTCTTCAAAAATAATGTTCAACCTTTTGTGTGTATTTTCAAGTTAGTCTGATAGATGGAGATATTGACACCACAGCCATGTCTGTGTGGTGAGAAGTAGGTTACAGCGAGTAGCTAGGTAGCTTTGCGTAGTGCTGGCTGATTGATCAGATTTCATTTTCAATTACACTTTGGCTCCCAACGATTATGAAAACAAGCTGAGTGAGATAAAACAATTATTCTGTTTCTCAGTGATGCTCTTGTTCTGTCTGGTGTCATAAATCCAGCTCAGTGTTGCCAGCTTGTCTCCTTTCTCACTTGATTTAGCCCCTTTTATATGACACATACTGGGAACATGACATGTTCCCAAGGTCTTATGTTCTCCAGTTCTACATATGTGCTCTCCAAACGTCTTGTGTTCCCAGGGTTCTATGTTTCTAAGGTCCTATATTCCCAAGGTCTTATGTTCCCAGATTCCTATTTTTCTACGGCCCTATGCTCCCAGGATCCCATATTTTCAAGGTCCTATGTTCCCAAGGTCTTATGTTCCCAGGGTCCTGTATTCATAAAGTCCTACACTGTCATGGTCCTGTGTTCCCAATGTCCTATATTCCCAAGGTCATGTGTTCCTAGGGCCCTATGCTCCCAGGGTCTTATTCCCAAGATCCTATGTTCCCAAGGTCATGTGTTCCCCAGGTCCTATGTTTTCAGGGTCCTATTCCAAGGCCCTGTGTTCCCAAGGTCCTATGTTCCCAGATTCCTATGTTTCTAAGGTCCCATATTCTTAGTTCCCAAGGTCTTACATCCCCTAGGTCCTGTGCTCCTAGATTCCTGTGTTTCCAAGGTTCTATATTCCCAAGGTCCTATGTTTTTATTTTCCTATGTTTCTAAGGTCCTATGTTACCAGTTCCCTATGTTTCTAAGGTTTTATGTTCCCAGGGTCTTCCCAAGATCATATGTTGTCAAGAACATATGTTCCCAACATCCAATATTCCCAAGGTCCTATGTTCTCAAGGTGCTGTGTTCCCAGGCTCTGTGTAGCACATAATGGGACTGTAGAAGAGATGTTCCTCAGCTCTGTGTTTGTTTAATTTGACATGGGCTAGGGTTAGCTGAGGAGACTGTAATCATGACTCAGAGTCATGAAATTCACTGGACTCAGCTGTAATGGTACACACTCTACTCTGTGAGCTCCCAGGGTGCCCCAATACCTACCGTCTTTACATGGAGAACAGCTCCATGTTTCAGCCCTAAATTAAAAAAAAAAAAAAAAATTACTAAACCTACTGAAAGAGGAAGAAAAACAAGTAAACTCAGTATGAAACAGTTTTGGGTGAGAAAATCAATAGTGGTTGAGTGTTGTCATTTCCAAACAGGTTCAGATTAGGAACGAATTACTGAACTTGCGAACAAATATATGCTCCTGTTTTCAGTCGTCATGCTAAACTAACCTGCTGCTGTCTGTAAACTAACTTCACTGTAAGCTCACCGTATAGACGTGAGGGTGGCAGCAGCCTATTATTTAACACTCAGCCAGAGGAGCATTTTTGAGCTAATTCTTCAGAGGTTGTAAAAGCTGCTAATGCACAAATAGTGCTCAGAACAAAATGCCAGACTTCTGATGAACAGACTCCAGTGGCTCTTATTCCCTTTCCTGCAATCAAAAGCCAATTGTTTATTTGGCAGGAATGTTAGACATCTGGTTTGTATTCATCTTATAATGAATAAAATTCAACTTTGTAGAAATTTGGCCCTGCTGGAGAACTGACGGGGCGAGGTGTGGCTACAGCGCCCCAGACCCAGAGGAGGGGCTCGTATCTGACATCACTGGGATGAGAAGAAAGCAAAATACATCCCACACCCCTCAACTTCAGCCAGCAGAGAGGAGAGAGTTTCATACTTGTGAGTGAAGCACGAGGTGTGGCTGCGCTCCGTAGTCTTCTCGGGAAGATTTTCTGACTCATAGCTTTTCTGTTCTGATGAGGCTTTGAGACTGGCTTTGCTCCAGATGAGAACAGTGCAGGTACAATCATATTTCAAACACTCCTGAACAACGTTTCCATTTATTTTAGCCTTTATTTAATAACCCATCTTCCATTCACTTGCAATCAGAAAAAAATGATTTCCCTTTTTTAAACTGTAATTTCATTTCGCCACTCCAACTCACTTCACGGCCAACGCTGCTGTCATCGGCGCTGCCTCAGACAAACAGCCAGGTTTATTGGACTGCGCAGGCTTTTGCATATTCCTCCTCAGCGGGAAGCACCGTGTTTCTACATGAATGAACATGGCTGAGTTGTCAGAAGGCTGAATGGTGAAACAGGCTCAATCTGTATTACACAGGAAAGGAAGCTGCTCTTTGATACCAGTGGCATGCGGAGCTGTGTCCAATTCTGTAAGAGACTCAGCGAGCACAAGACAGAATTTCATTCCTCCCGTTTAAAGTGGCGTCAGATGCATAGTGTACGGAGTTATGCAAGACCACAATACAGAAAAAAAGAGCTGTCGTTGTGTCGCGCAAACCCTCGGAGAGACACCCAAAAATCTGGTAAACGGTTTGACTGATAATCCAAAAATCATAAAAGGGGGGAGACCGGTGGATGGATCTTGCATAATGTCACGTGCATGTAAACAAACTGTACAAAGCATAGCTTGTAAGCATAGTTGCAGCATGTAGTAGGCCCTTTGTAACAGTCTTTTCATTGCCTTCTCTTTTGTCAATGGCTATGACTGATAGAGAAATGTCTGGTATGCTGGTGGCAGCTGAAGTCTGGCTGGGAGGAGTCTGCCAGAGCTGGACCGAGCTCTTTGGTCCAAGATTCAGAGACGAAAAAATGTTTGGAAGAGTCTAAACATCGTCCTGTAAACAGTTAGTGTACATGCAGATTTTTGCTGTATGCAGCGTTACTGGAAAACCGTCTGCTCTGGGTTAGTTCAGTAATTATAATGTCTTTAATTTTCAGTCTGCCGTCGCCTTCTCCTGTCAATAAAAAGGCTGGAGCTGCAGTTTACACCTCCACCTCCACCTCCACCCATAAAGTCAGTCTGTCAGAGAACAGTGGCAGATTAAAGGGTACTCATGCAGTCTCTGGCAGTGAAGACTGGGAACCCATGCCCGCCCTCACACCTGTACGCAGCACACACACACACACACACACACCACACATCTCCCAAGGTGCTTCCTGCTCCCCCTCCCAAAAAACTCTGACTCTCCGGGGAATGTTGTTAATGTCAGTCTTCATAAATCGTCCTCTTATGTGTCCGTGAGCGTGTGCCAGTGGCAGACCTGCTGTCCCTCCGCCTCTTTCATCTCTGTCCAGTGGGCCTGCTGCTCCTCGCCGGTGCTGTTGAGGCCCAGGGAGACCCAGCCCAGCCTCTCCCTGGGCCTCATGCTGCTCCGGCGGCAGAACACCGTCAGCACCAGAGACACCTCGGACAGCTGGAAGAGCGCCACCTGGAACAGGAACGTCTCCTTGTAGGTGGGGTTGGGCTGGCCGCGGCACACGGCCGTCTTACACTTGGACATCTCTTTCCCCTTGGAGTCCAGCATGGTCAGCTTCACGTAGGTGTCTGTAAGGAGGTGTGGGAGAGTGGTGAGAGAGCGCCATCAAGTGGTGGGAGAGAAGTACTGCAACAAGTAGAGGGTTTCACTGGATTTGTGTGCTCTAATCAAAGAACTATTTAAATCTTGGAAGCAGAGTCAGTGTCTGGAAGTGAACCAGGACTGAAGACTTCTGCTGTGCATTAACGTGGTGTGACGTTTTTTGAAGGGCCAGTTCCCAAAAAAGTACATGTTTCCTCAATTACCACAGTAACATCTAACCATGAATATAGTTTCTGTTTTGCCCAGGTTTTTCAGATATCTGTATCTGAGCTCTTCTGTTTCATTTGTGCTGCTTACATCAGTAAATCTAAACATATGTCTTTCCAAAGTTAGTGTCCTTGTTACTCTAATAGTCCACAGATGTCACTGTGAACAGTTATCAAATCCCAGAATCTGTTCACACAAAGTCTGTGGATTATTCAGAGTTATGAGGACACTAATTCAGGAAATAATGTGGATTCTTGGGACACAAACACTAAGTAACACTACTGCATTTTGACAATATGAGTACTTGCTTTCTTCCATAGTTGGAAATCTATACGTTGATACTGCTAGGGGTGAGAACCAAGGGGGTGTAAGTGACATTTTGGGTGGATATTCTACTCTAAACCAATCCTAATTCATTATTCAAAAACCAAAAGACTGGCCGAACAAAGCACCCCATACGTCCCCGTCCCTAGCAATGCTTTTGCAGCTACTTCCTGGTTACCCCGAGGCATTCTCGGGGCAAATGGGATATGTAGTCCTTTCAGCGTGTTCTGGGTCTGCCCCGGAGCCTCCTACCGTATAGTCTTTTGTTTGTTTTGGCTGTCCTTTAAAGTCATTCAGATGCCACTTACTGTATGCCCCTCTGGTCTTCACCCCTTGAGTCCACTTTTATCTGTGTGTTAAATATGAAGCTACAACCTGGAGATGGTACGCGAAGCTTCGGGGACAGACAGCAAACAGCGAGCCTGGCTCTGTCCACAGGTGAGAAAAGTCAGCCTGTTTGTCCTCTAAAGCTCATAAATTAACACGTTATCTATTATAGCTGCTTATATTTCCTGTATTTGTTCATTAACGGTACACAATTATACACATTAAAGTGTCAGCTTTAAGTTTGAGGAGCTAGCACTGAGCATTTCTTGACCTACTTGTGTTCATGTGTATTTACATTACACCCACAAAAGTAAACTTTAGAGGTGGTGGTAAGGACTTTTTGGGCAGAGTCAGACCAGCTGTTTACTGTTTCCAGTTTCCATGCTTAACTAAACTAAGAGTCCTCAGGCTGTAGCTTCAGATTTACTGTAGAAGGCAAAATTCCCCTTAAAATTCCCTTAAAGAGTTCAATGCAAAAATGTTGCTCTGAAATTTGGATGAACCCGGCCTTTAATTTAGAGTGTTTTGTTGTTAATTTACGCACTGCTCAAAGTTCATCTAGTGAACCAAATATGTTCAAATAATTATCAAATAATTATCTGAAGTAATTAGCTGCTGACTCACCTCTCATGATATAAAGCTGCCCCCCTACGAAGTGTTTTATACAACAGAACAGACCGTCTGCAGCACACACCACGGCACACAGAGTTGGAGAGAAGACAGAGAGGGAACAGTTTACAGATCGTGACACACACTAAAAGTTCAGCTTTCATGGAACTCTGATAAACTGCGATTGTTTCAGCATTATGGCTTTAATCACTGAGGTTATTAAAAAGCTGGCACTGTTGCCAGGAAACATTTAAATGTAATGGTGCACAATTTGTTTTCGTTACACGCTGCTGGGAGTCTTGCCCATCTGTTTTGCCAAAACAATTGCTCAGTGTATCAGCACACTTTGGGGAAGCAATATTACAAGAGAGAAAATTTACAGAAAGGAAAGTTTACATCGTCACTCGGCCCCTCTGTCCGAGCTGGCACGACACCCAAGAATGAAATGATTTTACATGGAAGCTTTTGTACGTACTGACGGGTTTATCCGACGCTGTGGTTTTAAAGTGGCTTCCCTGGATGACCTCAGCTGATAGCTGTCCCGTGGCAGAGTTGTAGATGAGACCCAGGAGGATCTCTGGTAACGAGGAGTCTTCAGTGGAGCGGTAGGACAGAGCTCCTGCACTGCGAGACACGCTCACCACGGAGCCACAACCCTGGGAATATCAACCACAGAGGGAGTTACTCAAAGAGGAAAGAAAGCTTCAGAGGGATTTTTACACTGTGTACACAGTCTTCTTCTGTGGTTTGGAGTCATAACCAAGAAAAGAAAGCTTTCCAAGGTAGATTGGCCTTCATCTAGGACCTGGGTCCTCAACAGGTGGTCTGCGACCCCAAAGAGGTCCTCAGAGTTACTGCAGGGGGCCACTAGACTATTGTTTGATGATTTATTTATGCATCTCTAATTAAAATATGTCTCAAATACAATCACATGAATAGCAAAGATAAATCTGTCCATTCATTGGCCCTGACACACCAAGCTGACGGTCAGCCATTAGTCAAAGTTGGGCCGCCCTCGTCAGTGTGGTGTGTCCTGCACCATTGCCCCTCGCTGGCTTTTTGTTTGGCTGATTCAATGTTGGCATAGCGGAGCCCAGTCTGTGAATGAAATCACTCTGATTGGCAGTTCAACGCAGTGCACAGGAAGAGAAATGGAAGTGAGGAAAGTAAACAAAGACGACCTAAAGTCAAGAGGGAGTGTGACCAAGACAAACTTGTTACGTGAGATAAGATTATTTTTCTTCAGCAGATGTTAACGTGCTAACCAGCATCAAGACGTTTTTCCTGCCGTCTGGTGGTATGTTGATTTTACATTATAAT
>JAPZEB010000010.1:22075301-22086517 GCA_029783705.1 Chaetodon striatus
TCATTCCCTTTCTCTCTCTCCCCCTTCCACGTTTATCTGTCCTATCAATTAAAGGCAAAAACGCCCCATACCCACTGTTTAACCCGTTTATTTTAAATTTGGGAAGAAAACTGCAGGGTGAATGAAGAATCTTGTCACTGATCACTGTAGATCTGCCCAGGTGTGCTGCATCACTTAACAAGGTGCAGCGCACCTGGCATGGAGGAGGTGCTTAAGAGCTCCTTCACCAGCAGCAGAGGAGAGAAGCCTCTGGTGTGGAGACTGCTGGTCCTTCTGCGTCTCACCGTGGGAGTTTTGTTGTCTTGTTTGCTTGTTTAACTTGTAATAAATCCCGTGTATTTTAGTGTTTTAAAGGTGTTTATGTGGCTATTTTGGGTCAGTGGTGGAGTTTTGTTCGCCCCATAAGGCCGCCTAAGGGTGGGGCGTAATGAAAGCAAACACTCTTCATGAGCTGAGGTCAGGGGAAACCTTTCACAGAAACAGCGCAGGTGCATGACTCATCTGTGTTCAACTGTTTATGCTGAAGTTTTTTAGATACTGAGGTTATAGAAAAATGCATGTGTTTAGGGAGCACTGAGCGTACGACTGGATAAATGAGACTCGGATTACACTGCACGAGTTGTGCGAGAGTTTGTGAAGAGATATTTTAGTATAGTTTTGCTGTTGTTAAACACGAACCCCTGTGACTTCAGTTCATCAAGAATTTCCTCCATTTTGGGATTCTCTGCTCACCATAAAGGTATGCAAGAAAACAATGTTTTCTTCACAACTTTAATGTAAGGTGAGTAATTGATATACAAATAAAGTGAGGGTTACGTCTTCCTTTAACCCTTTAAAATCTGGAGCTGCTTTCAGATGCCTTTTGCAAGTAATCAAAACTTGACCCTGAGCAATTTGGTGCAATTTCTTTAAAAAACATGGGGAAAAAAGGGGGATGAGCAACTTATATTGCAACAATATTGCAATAAAAATAAATAAATAATAAATTAATTAATTAAAAATTAATTAATTAAAAAAATAAGGAAAAAGAAAAAAGCTAGGGCAAAACTATATTTATAATAATGATATTTATTACATTTTAAAACTATGTCACAGAATTTATATAATTTTAAGCACTCTTTTTGGGTCATTTACTTGTTTGCTTGTTTTTAACGCTCTCTTTCTTCTTTTAACTAATTTTCTTGTTTTTAATTTTCCCTTTTTACTCATTTCTTGCAAATTTTGGGTCATTTCTTCTTTCCTTGCTTCATGCCTTCTTTTCGTCATATTTTTTAAAAGAAATCAAGCCAATTTGTTCAGGTTTCAAAGGGTTAAAGTGACATGACGGCTCAGCAGAGACTAGAAAGGGACATATAGTGACAGGGAGTGTAAAATGTGAAAGTATCAAACTGATATAAGTGTTGTAATGTTCACCTTTAGGCAACATCAGTAGAAGTGAAACTAACAAACACTTGTACTTTGTACACAGAATACGTACTTTAAATTATTATCATTGTTACTGCATTTATTGCATTTTATTTTTGGAAATTTTAATCAACTGAATCTCTTTATAGTCGTGTTATTCTATCAATCTTGCACTATCCTCTCATGATCGGTGTTTTGAGATCCTTTATTATTTGCTTGATGTTTCATCAGGTGTGCCTTGTGTGTTTTGTAACCTTTATGTTTTATGATCTGCAGTGTTTGTGTTGCATAACTGAGCACGCTCTCACCCCGCTCACTGGAGGCTTCACTGCTGTAGCCTCCCTGCTCAGTGGACTGTTTACGTTTGTTGCTCCACGCAGAAGTCGTGTTCTGCTGCGCCACAGCCTCAGGGCCTTTGTCCTCCTCGCTGTCTGATAAAACTCCCTCTGGACAGACACACAAAGACTCCAGTTCAAACATTACATTTATCTTACAAAACATAACATGTGCAGCGTTTAGATAAAAGCAGGACACAGGGACAGAGACACAGATGCTGAAACTGGCACACAGCACACTGGGAAAGGTCCATTTCAAGGTAAGAGCGTCAGATGCATTCAGATGTTAAGTTTGAGAAGAAGAAGAAGAAGAGACCCAGAAGCAGAACACCATCTAACCTTGGTTTCCTTTCTTTTTCTTCTTGCTTTTCTTCCCTCTCTCCTTCTTCTTCTCCACGTCCGAGGCTTCCTCAGATTTCTTTGACCCCTCTTTTGCTCCTTTCTTCTTCTTCTTGTCTGACTTTTTCTTTTTCACTGTTGAGGAAGATCGAGAGAGCTCAGCCTCTTCCTCATCATCTCCTTCTCTCTCCAGGCTGTTCTCTTCCTCTTCTTCCCCTTCCTCTTTTTGCTTATTCTGTTTCGCTGACCCGCTTTCAGTGTCAGGACCAGGTGATGGAGGGGGTTTGTCGCAGTCATCACCTCCTTGCTGAGCGATGGAGAGGTCTCCGCTGTCACTCGTCTTCCTGTCTCGTCCATCAGCGGTGTCTGTTTTCTCTGAAGCATCACCTCCCTCCTCTTTCTCCCCATCTCTGGATTCCTCTTTGTTTCTCTTTGCTTCTCTCTCCAGCTGCTTTTCTCTCCTCTCTTTCCTCCTCTGCTCTTTCTTCTCCTGCAGCTCCTTCTCCTCCTTCTTCCTCTTCTCTTCCTCTGCCAACTCGGCTTCTGTCTTTTTAACTCGCCAGCACCCATCCCTCCATTCCCACTCCAGCTGGCTCTGAGTGCACTCTGCCTCTTTCACATCACTGGACTGGTTGGTCTTCGCGGACGTGTTGCTGGCTTTGCTTCCTCCTTCCTGCGCCGTGGAAGTCTGACCAGACTCCTGGCCGCCTGTGTTCTCACCATCTTCCTCGTCCTGCACCTTGTTGATTATAGTGGTGACCTGCTCAGTCAGCTGGTCGCTGACAGCGTAAGTGACGTCGCTGACGGCGTTGGCCAAGTCGTCCACGCGACTGGTGACGGCGTCCAGGACGGAGGAAATGTTGACAGATGGGAGGTTCTGTTGGAAGCTCTTGAAGAAGGCCATCTCTCAGTTGGGGATCCTGTCACCACGCTGACCACTAGATTAGCTCATCAGAGGCACTGACACGGACATGTGGTTGTTAGCAGGGGGGGGTGCAGGCATCAGTGTGTTGACACAAACACATGTACACACCAATATGGTGACTGTAAAGTTTGTAATACGTTTGTACGAGAGCTCTCTCACAGTGTTTTTCTCATGTACAGACATAATCAGGTTTTAAAGAGCAACCACAGTAAAATGTGCATCAATTTACCTCCATTTATTTATTTATCTTTTTACACATTTCAGTCTCATCTCCATGTTTTCCCCCTTTACTAACTCTATTCTGACGTCAAATTCTAATTATGCTTCCTCCCCCCTCCATACGTTGTTTGCAATCATGTGACTACTATGAATTCTGAAATTCAGATGGAGGGCAGGAAGTAATAAATCCAAAAGAAAGAGAAGAAGAAAAGTAATTTTTCCCGCAACTTGGCCAATTTTACCAATGTGGATACAATATGAACGACATCAGCACCAACTGATCCCTGATACTACAACTGCTCATGCATCGCCACAGCAGCACCTCCTGCTGGTTGATCATCATCAGCCCTAAGGATGACCTCACCATATCCTGATTATTTCCTCAGACCAGAGCACCCAGCGAGCCATCGGCCATTAAAATTACTGTGTTTTTATATTTCAACTCTAGATGTACTGCTGGTGTCAGGCTACTTGCTAATGTTAGCTAACTTTAGTTACATTTTCTACCCATTAGGTTAGGTGTTCCCAGAGGTCCAGCAGAACACTGTTAAAGTCTGATTATGGCTAAAAAACATGGAGCAGTTGTCACAGCAAATTTTAATACCAACAGTAATGCCAACTGGAGACATATTTAACACAGTGCTTTAACATTTATGTTTGAAGTTAGCTGACTCTGCTCCTCCAGACTTAAGGCGGAGGTTTATTATCCACATCTGCTGCTGTTTCTGTGTGAGGTTTTTTTTTTTACTTTCCCCCTTTACGTACTACTGTTTTGGGACTCAAAAGAAATTCTTGCTTTTTTCTCCATTTGATTTATTGGAACAGCCGTAAATAGCGCAAAATATCAATGTTACCTGTTACCAGATTTCTATGTCAAACAGATGTTTACATTGGTTGTTGTCCTGACATAAAATTTTGGTCACCTGATATCACAGCCTAATTAATCAAGGTCCACCATCATCTAGATGTTTCCGTCCCTTAAAGGAGGACCAAGGAGGGAAGAACCAGTGCAGAACTTCTTCACCAAACGGCAACTCCTCTTTGATTGCAAAATGTATTGAGGAACGGTTTGTTGTGCAAACAGCCTATATTATTAAGAATACTGCATGACTCCGATGCCCCCACCAACACACACCTACACATAACTCAACTATAAAGTAAGCAGCCCTCAGCCCCATACGACAACAGCTGAATATTTATTCATATATTTACTTTATTTATATGAATTCTTTTATTTCTCCTTTTTCATTATATATTCATTACTTATTCATTATTTGATATATATGTATTAGTTTTATTTTTATTTCTTTCTTTAGAACTTTTTTACATATATACATAGTCAAGCTCTGTGTGTCACCCTTTTTTCTTTCTCTGTCCTTGTGTTTGGATATATATCCTTTTTTTTTATCGTCTGTTTGTTTGATTGAATGTTTTTTTTTTTTTGTTAAACTACCAGTGTTAATTTAGCACCAACAAAAAACAGAATACTGCATGCTTTGTACTTCACTTAGGCAAATCACCTATGTGGAAACACGAATAACAGCAGCAACAGCAGCTCTTAAGTTATTCATTTTTTATAACAACTAAATTGGAACGATGATTGAATCATGAAAACACGATCACACACTTTTGCTTATATAGGAAAAATATACAGCTATACAGCTGCACAGTTAAGCGCACAAACATACACTGAAGCCACCACATGGAACAAATTCTGTTTGCAAATTTACACCATAAAAAGTGTTCAATCCTGCTCCTGTAAGTTTGTGTTCATTCAGTGTAAAGCATCTATTGTATGTTCTTATTTAGTGTGGTAAACTGAGGCCATTTTATGAGATATTTTTTGTTCCTGGTGCACTACTATCCCAGTTCATATGCTGCATGAGAACACCTATTTCACCATTTCATCCATTTCATTATCAGTCCTCATGCAGCACTGATCTGTTTCAGCCTGCAAGCAGAGCATGTAAACTTCAAGCTGCCTTTTTCTTAAATTTGACGTGGTTTTACATGGGACAGGCGTCTGAGACGACAACTTCAGTAAATCCAGAACAAACCCGACAATCATCCTAATGAGTGTGTGTGTAGGTGCAGCCACTGTGGTGGATCTATATGTGTGTTGAGTACCTGGCTGGTTGTTCTTATAGCCACCGAGATGTGACAGATCGTCAGGACTCTCCACTGACAGCTTGTTGCTGAGGTAAAGAAAAAACAGAGCCATCAACGCCATGAAGGCTGCAATGGAAGACAGGACACCCAGAAGCTCAGGAGAGACTGAGGAGGAGAAGAACAGAAATAAAGAGGGAGGGAGAAAGAGAGAGATGGGGGAGGAAAAGGAAAGACAGACAGAAAAAGAGAAAACCAAAAATTAGACACAAACATATACTGATTATGGAGGCATGAGGTAACACTTACATTTATAAAGTCTTTTATTTGGGGAGGAAACGGCTATAAATACAACACACAACAAACAAACAAACAAACACAGATGGCTGCAAGCTGAAATATGATGTTGGACAAAATGCTTTTAAGGCTGTAAACACTCTGATACCACAAATAACTCCATTTGACGACACGCATCTTATTTTGGAATCAAACTCCTCCAATGTTGCCTTGTCAGGGAAACGCTGTGCTGTTTTAACAGTCAGTGGTTGCTCCACTTCAAAGGCATACCAGATACAATCTACAGCAGTGTATGTAGGCCAACCATACTTCATGTAACCATGCAGCGCTGCTGATGTGCTATTTTTGTGAGAGCCTCAAAGGGGCTGTATCTGACTGAAACGTAGACTCAGTAAACCAGCCGAACCGCGCTGGGCCTGCATTTAATAGGCTACAACGCAGACACACCGCATTGTAATAGCTGAGGAAAAAGGGGAAGTTCGTGGACAATGAGGCATGAATGGTATTTCCAAAGACCAAATGCCTCAGTGGAAAGGGCAGCTTGTGAAGTGAAGCTCACTGCAGGCGAGGCTGTGTGATACGCGCTGTCTGGATTTTAAATTTAAGCACCACATAATACAGTTTCTGATCCCACAATTATATGGACGTATTCAGCGATGACACCCTCAGTATTTTATTAGAAACGCCAATCTTCAAGGGTCTGCACACCCACATGACTGTTCTTTAAACCTCTCCCCTGAGCAGCGACTGTCCAAATGTAGCTTAGCAACTGTAGGAGAGCTGTGGGTTGCTCCGCAGGTTGAGACGGTGAGTGTGGTGCTGTAGGGCAAAACTCTGGAGGTTGGTGACTTTTTTTTTAGTCTCTCTAAAACCAAAAGCACAAGAACAAAACTGTAAGAAATGGGTTAAAGCCTGCATTTGTTTGCTCCAACATAGGCTGCAAAAGTTAGCATGTCCAGCTAACTAGCTTACTATCAACAGCAGGAAGCCGGAGCACCCGCAGAAAATGGTGAGACATGCAAACTCCACACAGAGTGGCTCCCAAACACTCTGTGCATTAAAAAGTCGTATACAGAAAAGTGAAAAAATTGCACAGAATATTCTGTCAGTTGAATTATTGCTCCTTATAGATAATTATGAATGATAAATGCAGAAGGTGAATGAAGTCCAGAAAAAACTCGGTTCTCGACCAGCACTGTGTTGTATTCTCTCACTGTGTCCTGGATGCTATCAGAGTTTCTGTGTGCCCTATATTGTGTCTGGGAGAGTTTATATTACAGCAACACTGGCCAACGTTAGTCTACACCCTCATAGACTTTTCTATAGTGTTGTTTTGTCACTATACGCTCAGCTACAATGAAACTTTGTTTGGCTACTCCTTGCTGAATTTAAAACTGAACAAAGACAAAACATCCAGACAAAGACAAAACTCACACTGAGAGAAGCACCAGAATAAATAAACCAGCAGCAACAGGATAAATCCAATAAAATAAAAGCAGCACTAGAATAAGTGAAAGCAGGACCTGGATCTAGCCGCGGTTTAAAAAGTGACTTGTGCAGACATTATTAGTCTTGTCTGTGTGTGTGTTGTGTTTGTAACAGTCCCTATTATGTGCCAAGAGGGGGATGATTAATAGAGGCCACAGCCCTGCAGTAAAAGGTGTTTCTCAGTCTTATTGTCCTGAATCGTTTGACGGATGAACAGGAAGTGACCAGGGTGTTGTCTCTGAAGATGCTGTTTGACTTCCATTCAAGCCTGTTGGCATTGATGGTGTCCAGTCGTGGGAGTATCATCCCGACAATGTATTTAAATGTACAGCAAGAGTACATATTTTTCCTCTTACCTGTAGTGCTATTTATCAGTCTGGATTGTTTGGGGCTGAGTTGCTGAGTGTTGGAGATATCAGCTATAATCTGGCTCTTCCCAAATTGAACTCGATGGCAATCGCCTTATAGTGCTCAAAGCGCAAAAACAAAAAATGTAAAAACTCAACAGCAATGTCTCTTTCCAGAAATCATGGCCTAGTTACTCAAGATAATCCACAGACTTTGTTGTGAGCAGTTTCATGAGGGAACTATTTTCTTTCTACCAAAATAGATCCGCCAAACTCATCAATAACGTAAATGGCTTTTATTTGTGATTTACAACTGCATTTTTGTTGGTGTCGTATTTTGTGACATTTTGTGTTCAACTAGAGCTGAATCATTTACTCAATTAATCGATTAGTTGATTGACAGAATTTATTATTATTTTTAAAGATTATTTTTTTGTCCTTTTGCCTTTATTAGATAGGACAGTCTGAGTGTTAAAGGGGGAGAAAGAGGGGATGACAAGTGGCAAAGGGCCGTAGGCTGGAACTGAATCTTATATTGAACCACTGGACACCAGACAGTCATTCTGACAGAAAATGAAATGATCTATTATTCATTTTAGTCCTTTTTCCCCAAGCAAAAATACCAAATATTCCAAAGTCCCACCTTGTCAGTTGTGAGGATTTACCGTCTTTCTTTGTCTGATAGAAAACTGATAACTATCGGTTTTAGGCTGTTAATAAAAAACAATTTGAAGACATTAACTTGAGTTTATACCTTGTATTTAATGTAGCTGATCAACTGAGTAAATATGCGTTAGCTGCAGCCCTTCAGTAAAATAAACAAAGAAAGAAAATGATGGTGCATTTCAGGTCACCGTGTGTGTTGAAGCAGCCCACATGTTGCAGCATGTGTTTTGTAGCAGTCACTGAATAAATTCGCCAGCAGTGTGAAACCTGCCCTGAGAGCACGAACATGAGAGACGGAGAGAAAAACAGAGGCATAGTCTCTCAACCCTCCTGACTACAGACTGAACTTATGGACGTACTTGTTTCACCATGGCAACAGGCAGAGACCACTGCAGCCTGACAACTGGTGCTGCTGCAGACTGCCAAAGTGATGAATGCTAAACTCCCAAGAATGGCAAGAGAAGTCGGAGAGAGATAAGAGAAGCGATGTGGCGGCAGAGGCTTACCTTCTCCAAATGAATATCCTCTTTAACGCCAGCTATTCCCAAAAAGCACTATCAGTACTTGCTGCTGCTATAGATAGCAAATGATCTAAGACGAGGGGGGAAAAACAAAGTTGTCCAGCTCTGAAGTAATCCGACATGTAATAAATCCCTTACACTTAGCCCGGGCCAGCACTTGACAGGCTTACGTATCAACTCTCACTGCAGACAGTTGTGTTGATTGTGCCAGAATGACCTCCGCAGCCATCGGGCACTGTCCAAATGAACAGCTTATGGCCGTGCTCCCCGGGGCGTGAGGACACTTCATACATGGCCCTGGTCTGTAAATGTCAACGACAGCTGAATAATTTAGACACCTGAGGTAACCTGATGCCTCCGTCAATGTACACTGGAAAGTGGAGAGGTAGCGAGCCAACCTTTGATGAGCTCGCCACGCTATCAGTTATTTTATTTAATACCCATCATTCTCAGGAAAGCCAGATTAAAGTTTCCTTCTCAGCCACTTCCCTTCCCCCTCGTTTGCCCTTCTATCACCCCATCCCATCCTCTCTGAGTGTGTGCATGCACAAATGTGTGTGTCTCCACAGAATAAACAAGAAAACACAACCAAATAAATCTGTTTTTTACTGCGTGTGAACTCAGGCTGAACTCATGACGCTGAACTGAGCCTCAGGATTCAATCTGCCTCTTTTTTTTTTTCCCAGGTAATGACTCCTGCGAGCTGACTAACAAACATGAACACGCAGCCACTGAACCATTCAATGGGCAAACAGCGAGTGAATAATAACCTCAGAGAAACGTGAGCCCATTTAGACGTACTGTTTCAGTGACAAATTATTTTGTCATGTTGTGTCAAATATCCTCATTGTGAACTTTAATTTATTCATGTAACAACTTATCCCACTTTGAAGCTTTTACACCAGTGCCTGTGCTCAACTTGGTTGTAGTTTGTAGGGCAGGCTTGTTTAAAAAGTAGGTAGGCAATCTGGAAATGTTGCTTACACATGGACTTCTGATACGAAACAAAACCTCCACGCTGCTGAATAAATCATGAACACACAGCTGCCTTCTTTTGCTGAAGTGAACCAAAACTCGATATGCCATGCATAATTCACACGCAGACGTTATGCTTTCTGAAGTCTATATGGAGACGCTTTCCATACACCAAACTTCAGTGAGAAACTCACACGAATTAGGGAGGTTGAGAGCTACACATTTGGATGTGGCAGTCTTTCTGCTTTTAAAGTGATGTTGTGGAATACAGCCAAGCACGAACGCCATTAGGCTCAGAGTGACAACAAACACACACACACACACACACACACACACACACACACAAAAATATACCATTATGCTAATGCAGATACACAAGTGCAGTGCTCGGCTGTAACGTGGACTTACCTCGCCTGGCACAGATGAGCTCATGAACACCACAGTTCCTCCCCCCTCCTGGGAGAAAGAAAGACAGAGAGAGATGAGAGGTCAGAGGTTAGAAATATTATTCCACGTACTGTAGAAACATATGTTCAGGCCTCAGGTCAGAGGAGCTGGAAGATGGTTATGCCTGCAAATATAAAACTGATTAGCTGAAACCAACAGAGCAAAAACTCACAATTAAATTACTAATTATGAACATCAAGTTAATGCAAATGTGCCATAAGAGGGAGGTAGGAAACCTTAGCTGAGAAGATGGATAACTCTCTCATATCTGTTTGTTATATGTAGAAATGGAAACAGTTAGCTTAGCTTAGCTTGGCTTAACTTAGTGCAAAAACTTGAAGCAAGGGAGACAGCATACAAACACAAAAATACAAAAGGTTTTTGTTTTATGGTGGGGGGTATATGCAGGACTGATTCTTGGCCTTGTTAATTACTGAGCTTTTAATGTACTTCTGGGTAATTTTTTTACCTTTTGACAGAGCTAGGCTACTTGTTTCCTCCTAAGCTAAGCTAAGCTAAGCTAACTGTCTTCTGGTGTCAGTTTCATACAGTAAAAGGTCCAGTAACAGTTAAAGGTCCAGTGTGTAGGATTTATTTAGGAATATAATACTCATAACTGTGTTTTAATTAGTTTATAATCACCTGGAAATAAGAATATTTGTGTTTTTGTTACCTTAGAATGAGCTGTTTATATCTACATACTGAGCGGGTGTTGGAAAAAGTCTTAATGGACCTAACGGCATCACGTGACAGCCCCCTGAGTTGTAACTCCACTGTCTGGCTAATACAAATACTGGTCATGGATATATTAAGAGAACTGGATACAGCCTTGAACGCGTTGCCCTGTTCATTCCTATGACAGTTGCACAGTGGCACATGAAGCCAAAATGGTTTAAGTGCCACGTGTA
Source organism: Chaetodon striatus (assembly GCA_029783705.1). Lineage (NCBI taxonomy): Eukaryota > Metazoa > Chordata > Actinopteri > Chaetodontiformes > Chaetodontidae > Chaetodon > Chaetodon striatus. The sequence continues at coordinate 22,086,279 of JAPZEB010000010.1, forward strand.
AAATTACCCACATGATTCGGATATGATCAGCACTTCTCTAGAGACTCACGGCAGCTGTGCGTGACCAAGCCGGACTGAGTGTGGCCAAGTGTCTTACTTCAGCCAGCCAAATGGCTAACTTCCGGTTTAGTGCTCCGCTGATTCGAATGGGGATCTAATGATTTAATTTAATGTGGCTATTCTAGACTTCCAAAGTGTAATCGGACTGATGAATGGTTTAAATTCTGATAGTGAAGTGA
>JAPZEB010000010.1:22125025-22145092 GCA_029783705.1 Chaetodon striatus
TGTGTGTGTGTGTGTGTGTGTGTGTGTGTGTGTGTGTGTGTGTGTGTGTGCTCCTATGGCTTGGGGGTTTTCTTGCCTCTACTCCAAACTTGTATTTATTTCAACTTGAATTATTTATGAAAAACACTTTCGAGAGACAGGTTTTAGTGACAGCATTCTAAAATATTTTGTATATATGTTATTAATGTTGGCATATGGAAACACAAACTCAAGGTTTGGGTTTTCATTAGCTGGAGATTTTATATTTAGACTTACATTAGTATCACTACAGTATATTCATGGTGCTCAGTATCTTTGTTTTTACTCTTCAGGAATTTATCTGTATGTTTTGAATATTGAAAAATTTTGTAAAATTTTATTTTGCAAATGATCTTTGAAATGAAATTATTAAAATAACATTTGCAGCAAAACCACTTCGTCAACATTTTTAAAATTTTTATGAAAACATTTAACCATTGACTTTGGTTCTAAAACTTTTGAATGAATAACCAAGAAAAAAATATTGAGTAAAACAAAGTTGAATCAATATCATTTATGTAGAGTAAACAAAAAACACTGATGATATATTGACTTTAATTTCACTAAAATTCGACATGGATCCTTCATCCTTTATTCTTCCCCAGATACTGTTAAGCATTGATAAAAAATTGTCGGATAGGGGGCATGACAGAGAAAGTTTGAGAACCCATGCCATTCCCAACCCACACTTTGTCCCACCCCCTCAGTGTGTGATATTGATGCCAAAGGCACCCTTTAGCTTCTTTATTAGATGCACTGTAAACGCATCCATGGCAATACTTGACACTGAGAGCAACTGACTATACTAACTGTATGAAGAGACAGTCCCCATAGGACAGGTGGGACCAGAGGTGGATGTGTCAAGCAAAACCAGACTTTCTGGTTGTTTTGATTGTTGTTTAAATGTAACGTTACATCACTTATGTACCTACGTCCCATGTGAAACCAAAAGTCACTGTTGTTTTATTATGGAATTTACGTATGGTTGTTGCACACTGACATCACTCACAGGGTTTCCCCCTCATTCATTTATTTGTGGCGGGCCACCACGATTAAAACATTCGCCACCATGTTTAAAATTTCTGTTTTTAGAGCTGGGCCATTTATGAGGTGTGCCATTGGAATATATATACCTTTCAGTTATTATTTGCTCCACAGACGGAGAGCACGGACAGAGCAGCAGAACAGCGGGCGCAGTGAAAGTGAAAGCTTTACCGTGCTGGGTTCAAAGTTTGCTTTCACTCTCAACAGCTGCTCCTCTCATCCATCGATCTGATCTGATCAGCTATGATTGCATCAACTGATCAATTATCCGCCGTGCGACTCAAAACTGTAGCTGAAGGTAAAATATAATAGTTCCACCTGAGCTGCATTCACAGACCTGCAAAACCATCCAAATATAGAAAGTGGTCACAGAGTTATGCAAAAACACACACAGGCAAGAAAAACAAAAACACAAAAAAATTACGCCTTCCTATTTTTATATGCTAGAGCCGCACATAGATTATAATTCTGTGGGAAATTACATGACCTAGTCACGTAACATTGCGTAACAAACATACTTATCTTAAAACCAAATATTATCTTTTCTCTAAACTTAACCAAGTTGTTTACTTGCCTAACCCTAACCATTTCTCAGCATTAACCAGGTGTTACAGTGTGTTTCAGCAGCCTATCACGCTAAAGGGTACCCTATGCATCGCTATGAGATGCCAAGGGACATTACAAAGCATTGATATTTGACCACCTGGGAATGGGAAAGGGTTGGAGAACCTCTACAATAAGATCAATATGTTAATCACTGAGCTTCAGAGATGCTACCTTTGGACAAAGCTAGACTAGTAGTTTTGTCTTGCTTCCAGCTTTTGTGCTAAGTTAAACTATCTGGCTGCTGGCTGTAGGTTCATATTTACTGCACAGACATGAGAGCGGTATTAATCTTCTCATTTAACACCCATCATGAGAGCAAATAATGTTGAACTATTCCTTTAAAAGTCATTTATGTATACTTAACATGGCCATCTTGGATCTTACTCCCTCTTCTCACTGGTACCTGTAGCAAAACCCCCATAGATTTTTGAAATGTTTTTTGCAGTGCCATTTTCAGCCTGAATTACACTTGCTCTGGTGCTGATGTTGGACTCGATGTGTTCTCTGTATCGACTTTTTGGGGGGTTTCAGGAGGAGAACAGAACTGTGTGTATTTTTGTGCTTGTATTTGCAGCTCGGCTAGCCTCCGTCACCTCTTCCGCTCATCCTAAAATCCTCTCGGGATGGTTGTCGTGATTACACACTCCCCTGTGCCGAGTGCCATCAGCAGCACATGAAATCCGTTGAGCGGGTCATTATCCCCTGCTGCTGCTAATGATGTTGGTAGTTGGTGTGTAACTACTTAGTTGTCTGCTCCCGAGTTAATCAATGCCGGACGGAGAAAGAAGCAGAGACATAAACCCACACACACTCACTGAATAGTACCCTAATTTGAGAGTTGATTTTTTTTTTTTCTATGAGGCGGTTGAGTCATACTGTCATTGGGCTGAGTGACTGCTGCAGGTTAGCTACCTTAGTTAATCTGAAGGCACACAGGGCAGAGAGAGCATCTTCTTCACCTTCTTCCTCTGCTGCTGCTGGATGAGTCAGCCGCTCGGGTTCCCTCCGCTCTAATACCGAGGTCTGGGGCTCTTATAAGGGCTTTTCCTGAGGGTCTATCTATCTGCAAGGTAGATGTGATCAGCAAGGCAGAAAGGGAGAAACAGATAGACAGAACAGGCGGGAGAGAGGAGAGGAAGGAGAAAGAGAAATTATGATTTTCAGTGGAGACTTTACACCCACTCTGTTTGCTTTTCCTCTCTAATTTAGTGATGCTTCTCCCTCTTTCCTGTCTTTGACTAAATTGCAACTACTCTGGCTGGCGTCCCCCCCTCCAAAACGCTTCCTGCTTTTCCCTCTTACCCATTCCCCAACTTTAATGTCCTCCTCCTCCTCTACCACCTCCCCTTCCTCTTCTTTTCAATGCTCTGAGTTCCTCTCAAATGTCAGCGTGGCACGAGTGGGTGGCAGGCAGCGCCATCTGAGCGAGCCCCGTCTATGGTTTTGCTGCAGTGTGAGGATCGCGCTCAAGGAAGAAGAAGAAGCGAGCGAGTGAATGAGCGAGGGAGTGAGAGTTGTTTGTGTGTTGGCGGTTTGACAGCGGACACCTGACGATGTGGCCTGAGATGTGTTGCTAGCAGCTGTCCTTTTTCTTTTTTACTGTTATGATAGAGACTGTTGGTTTTATTTCGTTCCCTGAAATAAGGGATTGAATGGGCCCAGCTGATGCCGCAGCACACAAACACACACATACACAATATCAGGTACACACTTGTGCACAAGTGCAGAGACGTATAGATGCACACAAGTATGCATCTACATGTGCACAAACTGACAGCTTCATACATGCACAGCAACATACTCACACCCACCACTTCTAACACACACACACACACATGCACACACACATATCCAGAGCCGGTGTGCTATGACTCAGAGGGGAGCAGCTGGAGTGAAGGCTCCAGTGGCGGTGGTGAGCTGTCACCATCTGGAGGAGTACACGTCTCCCTGCCTCCTCAGCCAGCAGCATAAATCACCTACATACAACTGGATGTCAGTGGATCAACATGTTGCTGTATGTATGTCGTCAGCCTCTTACTGTATGGACAGTATCTGCGGGTACGACATCCAAAACGCAACGCTTTCCCCGGCTACTGCAGTCTCATGCACAGCCTGTCATTGTTTCCTTTCTGAGTGGACAGTCCGGCGCTCGGATCAGAGCAGCTTTGATCAAGCTTTGACGGGCCGTCTCATCTAATAACCCGCACTATTTGTCTGCAGGCTGACAGCTGCACCTGTGCTGCAGACGCCATCCAGACACGTGGGATTGAGGGGACGCTAGAAATATTTGGAAAAGAAGCCTTGGTGCATTGGCCTTGTCAAACTCTTTTCATTCAAGACCGGGCGGATGTGTCAGTTCATGTCCTTTCGGTTTGGACATATAGGAGATGACGTCCGTAAAAAAGAGTCAGAGGGATGTTTGTGTTACTGATGGGTCTGATATCTGCTTGTCACAAAGGCGATTCATCAGCCACCAGTGATATGAAGCAGGGCTGTGTTCAGCAAGAACATAAACGCAGGACTAAAACCTACAAATACATTTTCTTTCAGGGGCCCTGAAAACATTTTCTCAGTCAGCTTCTGGCTAGGTTTTCTATTTTGATTCTGCTTTAAAGCAAAAATTGTTCTGCTAAATTTAGACCAGTTTGAGTTGTTACACATGAGAGATTTCTGTTGTCATGTTTTTCCCTGTGCTCTTTTCACTGGTTTAATGTGTGCGTGGGGCAGATGGAAAAGGGTGACATCACATATTTTCACATGCCAATCAGAAACATGTAAATCAATATTTAATGTCAGGTATGGGTTGTTTGTTTATAAGATATATGGTCAGACCATTGCCAAAAAATAATAGATAATACTTACTAATGTTTCTATCCGAACTTTGAACTTTGATTGTTTCCTATTCAGTCATAAAAATTCTGTTATAGAGAAATACATCCAAATATAAAGCATTTTAATACATACCAGTTTTCTTAAATGTAGAATACATGAGGTGGGAAACCCAGATTTAAAGGAGACCTATTAATCTTTTCCTTATTTTCTGTCGTTAGCTGGCATATGGCATCTTTTTGCTGGTATCACACATCATTGGGCAGATGAAAATATCAATGGCCAAATTGTGTGGTGGGAGGTATGCCAAATAAATTAATAAATTCAATAACTACATATTAAGTAGCCTACTATTGTGTGATCTATAAGATACATTACCAAGACAACTTAAATATAAACTTATATTACTCAAACCAAATTTGGGAATATTGATCACCAATTGATCTTTTTTTCCACGGTAGCCATACAGAGTGCGTCCCTGCCTCTCCAGAACATACGCCACATCCACAACGATCACAGTCTTCCTCTTAGCGCTCTCGGTGTAGTTAGGTGACAGCATCATGGATAACGCTCTCCAAGAAGACCTTAAACGCGCTGAGAGTCTCCTCATAGAACAGACTGAAGATAGGCTTCACTCCACAGTAAGCCAGACAGTGGATAGTGGGCTTGATTTACAATGACGCTTGACGCATGGAGTCCTTTCCCTCCTTTAGCCTCTTTCATTAAACCTGTAATTAGTCGCTCTGTTCATTAGACCGCTTCTTCATTTAGCTTATTTTCAAGTTATTTAATTTGAAGTGTTGTATTGCTGTTTAAATGTAGGCTGTTATGGCTATTTAAAACGTATGTCTGGAACTCTGGAATATTAACGGCCATATTGACGGCCAAAAAAACAGTCTAGCATAAACCCTGTGATGAGGTAAGTGTATATAAAAGTAATCCCTGTGAGCACAAACTTCAAGCCTCCTACTGTCCTGAATACGCTGTTTCCAAATTTCTTCCTACTTTCAAGACAAGCTGACGTCACCTTGTAACGAATTTCTTTCTAGTCATCTGCTCCTGGAACGTTACTGCAAGTGTTTTCAACATGTGGCCTACACTGCTACATGAAGCTACATGCTAACATCAGGGAAACATGTTGTCTTGGTTGGCAGTTTTGGATCATATTCCTGTTGGAACATTTGTGGGTTCGAGAAGATTTTGGTTTACAAGCATTTGTTGTTGGAGTTTTTTTTAGTGTAGAAAGGGCTGCTAAGCTTTTTTACAGTACCCAGGCTGCAATGATGATGCAGAGATGCTGAAACACTGATCAGTCAGAGCAGACTGGGCTTTTTTTGGAGGGGGTCTTAAAGAGACATGCGCTAAACCAGAGGGTTTCAGACAGAGGATCAATACAGGTCTTCGAGCACAGACCGTATGAGGAAAATTAAGTGTCTTTTGACCATTAAAGCATGTAAACATGTCATGGTAGAAACCTTAAACACAAGCGTGAACCAGACAATGAGCCTCTTTAAGGAAAAACTACAAATAAACCCACTTTAATTCCACATAGGTGCACAAAGGCTGTAGAATATATCCAGCCTCTCCCTAGGTAGATTTGTCCTCACATGATTGTTGAACTTTGCTGCAAAACAGAAAGAAGGCGTTGCTCTTTAAGTCTGAACGGCTGAAACCAAAGCTTGACATTTACCACTGATGTCTTAGAAACTTTCATTTTCACTTCCCCTGTATGTGTGTAGGAAACAGCACAGTGTGACACACAGAAAACACTAAAATTAGTCCCAAAGCTACAACACAGAGGGTGGATATTAACCTTTTAAGCGCTTCAAAATGGTCTGTTCCTCTGAAATTAGTGCAGAGTATAATGCTGTTTCAGCTTTTCTTTTCCTGCCAAGGACAAAGCTGTGAGGAATTTTGCCATTAAAATGACTATCACTGCACAATATCGACTTTGTCCTTCAGACAGGATTCCTGGTTGAACTGTAGTCACTAATAGTTGCAAATCTGTGTGTTTCCTTTGTTCGGCAGGGTCAACACAGGTAGAGCACTCAGTATCTCTGCAGGCCACACTTAGCTGGTCTCCTTTGGGGAAACAAACACACATGACGGCTCCCTGTGGTCAACACCTATAAACACATGAGAGGGAAGGAACACAGACAAACCATGAAAAAGATATACATTGGCAAAACCGCCTTAAAAGTCCCCCGAAATGGCGGCAAACATCCGAAAAAGAGGTAAGAGAGTAACTCTCAGACGCCATCTTTCCATTCGTCCTCGTTTATTTTATGTTTGTCCGTTCATACGCCCACACAGTGTCTCCTCTCGCCACCCAGTGGTGCTAAAGCAGCCTCATCCCGCCTCTCTGAGCCCAGAAGTCATGCTGCCTCGTCATCTCATCTCACCGCAATGAAAGCACTCATTATGTCTGACTCAGCTCCTGTTCACAGAGGAGGTCACTAATGGGGGATTTTTCATCCCTGGAGCTACTTCACGTAAACTCATCCTCTATCAAACAACAAACACCTGTATTCCCCTGCTAATGCCTGCCAATCAAAGAGAAGCAGGAGGTGGGGGCTGCTCGGTAACGCTGCACCGAAATGCCCTCCAGTCAGTTGAGACATTCATTGAATCACTCTGTAGGCAGGTATTCTTTTACACACTGGTTGTAGATGCAGCAGCTTTGCACTTCAATCACGGCTATCACCTGAAAAATTAACAATATTACAGATTCAGTGTGAAACGTTCATGTCTAATTTGCTTCCTTATTTAGCGTTTAGCCTATTATAGCTCCGTGTTTAGTGGTGACTGAGTGGAGTTTTATTTGTGCAAACATTTCTTGGTGCAGAGCTGTGCTGGAGGCAGAAATACTTTTTTGGATTTGAGTGGAAAAACTAAGTTAAAGGACAGAAAGTACCACATTTTTTAAAGGAACAAATTAGCTAACTGGCAACCTTAATAACTGTGGTCAAAATCAATGATGTACCTATAAAGTGTGCTTTGAAACTAAGGAAACAAACAAATCTTTGAACTGACTAAACAATATGAATTAAATCAACATTATGAAGTAAATGTTGACTGCACAATGTAATGGCTGCAGAACAATGACACCGTTAGCGTTTAGATTGGGTCTCTGTATGGGTCGCTTCACTACTGAATTATGTCTGCAACCAGGAACAATCTTCCAGGAAAATCCAGGCCCGATTCACGTCACAAAGGAAGTGCCTCAACCACTGGCAACCATAACAGGAAGAGGATAGTCCTTTTAATTAAGTACCTATCCCCAGTTACCAAAGAGTATCAGTGTAAGGTCATAGCAGTTACAATCCCCAGCAGAGGAAATGACGGACGGTGGAAGAACCAACATACCAGTAGAAAGTGTGGTAGTTGTCAGGCTCTGAGGAAAACACAAAGCAATCCAGAGGGCTGCACTACGAAGCCAGGTAGAGCCAGGCTCTCTTTGTCTGAGCTGACTCGATAAACCCCAAAGCCTCATTTAGAGATAACAGGTACCACGAAGGCTGCCTATCAACTTACTCTGTTAACCCAGGCTTTCTGCTTCGGGCTCTGTGCGCGTTCCCATAAAACGTGTCAAATGACGCATTCAGCACATCATTTGACTCTTAAAATTAATCGCTCGTGTGCTGCCTACCTCCACCTTTGACCAATATTAAAAAGTATTACAGAAAAAAGCAACACTGATGCTTCAATTAAGGCGAGAGAGGGGTGCTTGCATTAATGTCACTAATGGTGTGAACTCATAGGTGAATATATTTATTTTATCGCTCTGTTAATTTCTAATGTGACGGCTGCACATTATACAGCTCTGACACATTAAACCTAATGCAGCTGATTTAAACGTTATTCTTAGGGACTGCATTTCCTGTCCCATAATGAAGGAGAAATGGAAATCACTTAAGCTGTGGGGCAAATCACAGTGAAATTAATTTTACTGATTGAATAGGCCATCATCTCTGATCAATACCAATAGCCTAATCAGTTTTATGATATGTGTTCTACCAGCTGCAATATACCACCAGTGTAAAGTGTACTTCTGCAAGCCAGGACAGGCATAATCCATATAGTTTGGTATGGGAGTTTGAAGGAATTATATCACATTTCATATGCATATAAATGTCATCCTGATTAATAATATAGTGTACTGTATGCTACCTGTGATTTTATAGATGGCTTCTCTTGTGACCAGTGTGGGCAGGTGGACCAGAGGACACAAATATACACAGAAGTCCAGTGACAGCAACAACAACCTTGCAAATAAAATAAAAAATAATCTCAGATTCTCCGCATCACCCATGTTCTGTCGGTTCCCATGTAACAAAAGTGATGTGCTGCATTCAGTACATGCTACTGTAATTGCACAACTCTGTTCAGGGGCTTGCCATCTGTCATTCTGTTTATTTATTTTTACAATTAACTATAATATGGCACTACTCAAAGGAACGATGAAAGAAGCTCCTTAGCCGACTTAAAGCTGAAACTCTTCCACCTAACCATCTGCGACGCCAATTTCCTGTCTCCAAATTGTTTGTAAGCAAGGGTCAAAATTTCTCCCACCAAAGTCTGTTTTTATACATCACAACTTTTGCGTTGGAAGTGGTGTTGGCCTCTTTCAGGCCTCGACAATGTTTATAAATGAGACCCAGGATAGGTCTGTAGCACAAGTTGCCATGGCGTTGTAGCCAAGTTGAAAGAGAGCCCACCGTCGTAGGACAGAAAACTCTGGCTTTAGACTGTATTTATCATACTGTCACAAAACCTCTCCTACCAACAGTCAACTATAGTAAATTTTAACCATGAAAGCATTCTTTCACCAACTTTAACCAAGATATAAATAAATAAACACCAGTGCCAGATCATAAAACACAAACAACAAAACAGGCATAAAATATCATTCAGATATAAGTACCTGTAGCCAAGATTCAATATTCAAGATTACCTTTATTGTCCCTCAGAGTGGGAACTTTGTTTTGGGCTCTCCACCCCCATGCTGCAGTCATAAAAACAACATTCCACATCCAAAAAACACACACAAAGGTACATACATCCAAAAGTTTGTTAATAAGTAAAAGAAAACACAGCAAGCTTCTAAAGCCACCCAGGCGAGCGGAGGAAGCAAACACATCAACAATAATAATAAAAACAAAGGCAGTCCTTTTTCCCTAACCTTGTTTCCCCATCTGCCACTGTTTAAAAATGTTTCTGACACAGAAAAATGAATTTTTAAATCTATTTAATCTGCTACGAGGCACTCTGAACCACCTAACTGAGAGCAGTAACTGATACTCATAGTTTAGAAAATGTTACGAGTCGTTAACCATCCTATTGGCTTGCCTTAGTGCGGCCTGTTTGTTAGCAGACTACAAGAATGTGTGCTGTTTGTATGCTGCTAGCCAAAAACATTTCCTTTCAATCTGCTCACTGAAATTTAAATCAACCAGTGAGATTTCTGCCTCTTCAGCAGCTCTGTCTCTTTATTATTTGTCTCATTCAGGTGTCGGACATCTAAAGGTGGTGGGCCCACAAGGGCCTTAAATGCCACTACTTACATCAACTAAAGAGAAAAAGGAAAGCAAGACAGTGCTGTATACATGCTGGCACGTCTGTGAATCAGTTCATATCAGTGATACCTTATTTGTGTTATTTGTGCGACTGTCTGCAATTAATAATAAAGCTAAAGTGGTTTGTAAGACAAAAGGTTTGACTACAATTTCCACATAATAACAGAGGAATGACTAGACTGCTGATATTTCTTCTCTTACCCACTAAAGTTGTTATCATGCATATTAATGAGCTGGAAACTGGATGACACCTCTACTTAGTGACCTGAAAACACTGAAAAGAACCTGCCCCTGATTTCTCTCAGTCTGTCTCAGCCCCCACCCTCTGAATCTATGATCTTGTTAAAAGAGAGACAAAGAGAGGAAGCAAAAAGAGCGACGTGACCACATCTCCATCCAGTCTCTGCTATCTGTTATCCGGCTGCAGATAGAGTCATTACCCTCCTTCCTCCATCTGTCCATCAATACAGGGTCCATTAAGCCCAGCCGTGCACACTCAGATCCATCACGGCAACAGACATTTCCTCTTTTCCCACTCACACTTGCCCTTTTATTAGATTGAAGCCCAGGTAATGCACATACTCTGAAAATAGTCATCATTGTGCTGTCTGGCTGAATTACATGTGGAGGGTATCGCTGTTCCGTAAATCTGAGCCTTCACAGTCCATTCATGTGATGTATTAGAGTTCATTGGCTCATATTTCATCACAGATTACACCGTCTCTTTTTTTTTCCTTCGGCGGGACCAATCTCGCTGGTGATTGGGTTTCTGTGATGTGCTGCAGAGCTTTAATGCTGAAAAAGAGATGTAATGCTCGAATGACTTAAAAAGCTCTGTATCCTCGCTTGCCCCTGCTTGGGTTCTTAATTAGAGACCCGTGTTTTGGTCCCATGTTTTCTTCATGCAAAGCACTTTCTCACACAACTTTTCTGCTTTTATCACCCTCTCATGATGTTCTCATCACCGCTGCATGGCCGCTCAGGGGTGCATTAAAAAGATATGTAGACCCTTATAGGTCCATTTAGATGAGCATATACCCAAGTTACAATCTTGTTTCCTGCACCATATGCCCTGAACACAATCATCCGCTGTGTGTGTGTGCTTATGTGTGTGTGTGCAGCTCATTGCTGGAGCAGAAGGAGGACTTACGGAAGAGGCTTTCCTACACCACACACAAGCTGGAGCTGCTGCAGAGCGAGTTCGACTCCACGCGGCAGTACCTGGAGACAGAGCTGCGTCGAGCACAGGAGGAGCTGGACAAGTTTACTGATAAACTCCGCAGGTAGGCCCACATACTGTACAACACAGAGGTGGAATAAGTTCTTAGTTCCTTTAAGTGAAGGTACCAAAACCACAATACATGCCACAATAGTACTTTACAAGTAAAAAGTCCTGAACACATTTTCACTCCCAACTCATAAAATGCCGATGCTTGGTCGGCGCCCCTATGCATCAAACTATGATGTTTTAGGTACCCCTGTAGCGTCAATTTTGGCATGATTCTTCGCACCACTTCCCCCTCTTCTCTTCCTTACTTATTTCAAAAGTCTGTCATCTTAGGCACGACTGGTTCAGCAGAGTGGGATGCACCCCTCAATGCGTCTAGTCTGACCATGATCACTGGTCTTCTTCTCTCACACTGCTGCGGAGGCAGAGGCAAACACCACCGACCATGTCGCTTTGCAGCGTCCCTCTTTCTTTCTCTTTCTCCCGTGACCCAATGCTCCACTATATTGCTCTGTTATTCTGTCATTTTCCCTCTCACAGATGCCCCCCCCCCCTTCATCTTTCTCTCCTTTTCTCTCTTGATCCAGTCCATTAAACACCACGCTGCCTGTTTCATCCAAAAAAAAAAAGGTAAATTGGCAAGAACTCAACTCGACTCATGGCGAATTTGGGGTGGGTCGAGCTTGGGCAAAGAATCAGAGCTTTATACAGGATGCTGTGTCAGTTTTTGTTCGGTACGTGCACATGTTTTTTTCAAAGTAAATGTCAGTTTTTACAAGAAATGTACAGTTTCAGCTGGTAACATGCGTTCTGTGTCTAGAAATAAACTTGAATCAACATATGTTTTCTTTGATTTTTAGGAGACAAAAGCACTTGGTTAGATTTCGAAAAAACATAATTGTTTGAGTTTAAATTATAAAGCCTGTTACCAACGTGATATAATGTCACATACAGTATGACTACTATATTATGTAGTTGAACAAACTTGAGGAACCCCAGTAGCTCACCTGGTGGAGTGCACACCCCATGAACTAATGTTGTGGTTGGGGTTTGATTCCAAACTTCAGCCCTTTGCTGCATGTCATCACCTCTCTTTTCTGTTTTATCAGTAAAGACAAAAAAAAAAAGTAGTTAAAATAACCCTTTAGTTTTACACGGGACACAAACAGCAGCCCCTTGGGTCAAAGTCCTGGGTTTGTGTGGACCACCCTACACACACTTTGCTGCTTTTAATATTACACCAGTTGCTCACAGTGTATAATAATGATGCAGCCCTATGCATCTCATACAGACACTGAAGGGTTCCTCAGTGCGTCAGTATCTGACGCCAAGGGCCACTGACCAAGTATTCGTATTTGATGAGTTGGGAGTGAGGTCGCCCTGCCATTTTAGCATTGCAATCTTATAACATTATCGGTTTCATGATAGCAGAACCAGAGCTTGTCAAAACCTGCTGCCAACATTACCCACAATGCAATCTGATCACTAACAGCTGGCTCATAGATTTAGGTGTGTTATGGTAATAGCGGCTAATATAGCTTGAGCTGCTAGGTTCAAACAGAGATGAGTGGTGGGGTGCAGAGATCTGGTCCTCTCACCTCTTTCTAATTTGACACTTTAATTTTCAAACTTCTTCAGCGTCAACCAACACCGACTCAGGTGACATCACTTAAGGCTTCTTTTAAAAACAAATTTCACACAATGAAATCCTTTACAATGAATTGTATTTTAAGCTCATCATATGTTTTTATGGCTGAAAAGTAAGTGCTGATTACACCAGCCAAATAAACAGTGGAGTAGTAAGTAGATTACGTTCTGCTTAAATGCAGAGGAGTAGAAAATGTGAAGACTCAAGTAAAGCAGAAGTACCTCAAAATTGTCCTTAAGTACAGTACTTGAGCAAGTGCACTTACTTTCCACTACTTCTCAGAATAGATTATATTAAAGTAAAGCAGGGGAAAGGCTCACTGGTGGCTCACCAGGTAGAGCACACAACATTAAGTCCTTCATGCAGCAGCCTGGTTTTAAATCTGACCCAGGGCCCTCTGCTGCAGCTTTTCCCGTCTCTTTCCGCTTTTATATCTCACTCACTATCACAATAAAGTTTAAAAAAAAAATCTTGACAAAAGAAAAGTGAATAAGGTTTAGACAAAGGCTCCACACAAGGCCAGATGTTTGAGAAATTAGATTGTAAGAATATTTTGGCTCAAATTCCTTCATTTGAAATCGCTTTTGTAAGAGAAACATGAGTATAGGAGAAAAAACATGGACACACAGGTGATATAATGACGCAGATCTTCACATGTCACATGTGAGTCCAAACAAACGGCATCCAAAACAATTCTTTCCAAAAAGGCCCACAGTTAAAAGTTTAAATCGACCCAGTGGGACGAGACATTCAATCTATAAATCCTGTGCTTTTCACTCCATTTATATGCTATGAAGTGCTGCGCTGAACTTTCAAAAACTCAGTATTTACCCATGGGTATCTAAAGTTAGCCGGCCTTGCGTTCTGGTCCAGTGAACAGCGGCTTTAAAATTGGGGAGAGATGTAATACACTGTGGAGGTTTTAAGAGGAGACCCTTATAGCTTAAATACAAAGGACAGTATGCAGTTCTTCTCTTGGTGCTAATGAGGACCAGCTGACTTTTTCTCATTAGATTCAATGAAATGCAAGGCACAGTCAAAAACTGCATCAGGTTTTAATGTCTCGAGTCGTGTGTCAGGATATCTTAATAATCAAGCACAGACAGGATGATGTTCCTATCATCTAAAGAGAAATGTGCAAAACAAAGAAACCAGGTGACACATTTTGTATCTATTATCCTTTGTACCAAATGATAAAGCTCCTCACAGGAAACTCTCCTGTAGATTGTAAAGAAATAAAGACCTGTAAAATAGAACATAGCCACAGTAGCTGCTATCCAAGCCAAGCACCATTACTGTAAGTGTTTGAATACCAGGAAGAGTACTGGTTCTTGGAAACGTGGGTTTTTAATGAAACAAATGTTGTGTGATCAGCATTTGGTGCAAGTTTAGGAGTGTGTGGTGGTTTCTGAAAAATGTCAAAAGCAGATTGTAATCTTGACAATGCTTTAATGGGAGCGGAGCCAATGCATTTAAGACCATGTCGTCTGCACAGAAATTGGCACTGAAAAAACAACAAAAAAAAAAGGTCCCTAGCATACGGGATGACAATCAAGGAGGTAAAGAATAGACTGTTGTTTTAATTACAGAAGTTCAGCTTTACCCTCCTCACAGCTGACTTCCCAGCTCTCACTAACAGGGCAGGGGGTTAGTTCCACTTTCACATCAGTGCACAATGTAATCAATACGTCTTGCACAGCGATTTCAAAGTTTACACATGTGATTATTTTCACTGCAAACAAACAACCACGTCACACTTTCACCCTGCCCTGACTGTGTGACTGACCTGAGTAAATTAGTAATTGGAGGAGGGAGCAGACAAACAAACAAAAACAAAGAAATGAAACTAGCCTACCCCAAGGGCAGTACCCATACCCTTTTGCCCACTACCAAGCTCTACTGCCAGGGCGGACTAGACAGAGAAACACCTAACAAATGACAAACAAACAACAAAAATAGTCCCACAGCAAGAGCAGCTAATGGACCGCAGATGATCTGCAGAGAAACAAATATTAATAATCAAAAACACTTTATTGCCAGATATTAAAATACAGATTAAATGTTAAAAAATACATGACTAAACTTTAAAACACCCGGTACGTCGATCTACTTTCCTACTGCCAGCTGCCTTTAACCCAGCAGGGAAGCAGGTCTGAAACAAATGAAAACAGTAAATGTCACATACACATTTTACCCCGACAGCATAAAACACTACACACAGAAAACAGCCTTAGGCCTACCAGTTGTTCCTGCACTTCACTGCACTCATCTTCTCTGCATGCCAGCATGGAAGGAGGTGTACACCTGCCTCAACTCCATGGGGCTGAACCAACGGCGTAACCTGCGTTCCTCCCGCAGGTTGCCCTATATCTGCAAACTAATTGGTGCACCTCCCCTTTTTACTCTGTGCCACCTGCCACATTTATGACAATATCGGAACCCATCAGCTATTGGACTGATGACGACAAGCCTCTGGGGGCGAGGACTATAAAATATTTTAGGCTGATCCAGGCTGCATTCAGCCCCAATAAAACGTAATAAAACAATTATTCAAATGGAAATGGTGGTGCTTTGAATACCCTGTTGTGTTATGCAAGTGCACTCCCTGTTGATGTGGTGGGTTTTAATTCAAGCCAATTAAAAGGCTTTTACGGGCATGGGAAACTTACGATTACACATTTAAGTTTACGTTTACTTGCCAACGCAAGTGTGGAATAAAAAATATTGGATGTAAATAAGATTAATACACACATCACTGCTGACTGGGCAACACCTCCAACACACCCACAAAACGAGAGAAAATGTACCTCAAAGTCTGTTGCACACCGTTTAACAACGTTTAGACGAAACATTTAGCAAAATGGGATACACTGCTTTCAAACTGAACATGCCCCTGGTGTAGCTAACGCATATCCAAGCCAAGACTTCCCCCTAAGAGAAAACAGCATATGAATGCAGATACCGAGATAGCATTTTGGCCAATGTGTTCAGCCTCAGTACAGACTGCTTACCTGCCATTCAAATGTGATTGTTCAATGTTAATCAGACTACAAACAGAAACCAGAGCACTTTCCATACCAAAATCTTGTCCAGTTATCTACAGATTCTAAATACATGTGCCGATATCTGTTTATAGAGATAACACCTATAAGGAATCTAAATCATTATGGGCCAAGAATGGCACCTTGTGGTACACCTCAAAAGTCCTCCTCCACTAAAAACATGTATTTGGCTTATTATAACCGTCATTAAATGTTTAACCTTCACTGTACTGAGAGATGTATGTTTCACTTTTTTTTGTGTAAACACCATATTAGACACTGACAGCAGTATTTTTTAGACCATCAGTGCAGATAGTCTGTGTTGTCTCAGACGAACAGTCCAGATTAAGAAAATCTAATCCATGAACGTTCAGTTTATTAGATCAATGGTGCAATACGTTTTAGAGAAACCGGCAGGGCTGATTATTATCTAGGTATTTTATGAAACCATTATTATTTCTTAGTATTTTGTTTTAAATCTGGAAAGTGTTTATTTGACTGTCCTCCCCTACCATGTGCTCAGGATTGTAGTTCCCAGTCTTTGTTGTCTTGAGATCCCTTAAGATACAGCTTAACATACAGTTCACTGTGAGTGCTGAACCACAGAGTTGTTCTGTTTCACTTGAGGGATTTTTTAGTAACCCGCAGAAGTGAAAGTTTCCAATATTTCACCAAAAAAAAAGCAAGGTTCAGAAAAAAGTCATAAAAAATGTGTTTTGTGTAACATAAAGTATTTCTCTCTTGTTCCTTTAATCATCTTGTGACCCCTCAGACTTATCTTGAGACCCCCAGGCTGGGATCCACTGGGCATAGGGAGTGAGTGATTGAGATTATTATGCTGCCTTACGCGGTACGTCTCTGCTGCCTGGATCACAAATAACAGAATAAAACATTCACTAAATCATCGTATCAGTCGAGTGAGGTCAGTAGGATGTGAAAATGACTTACAAGTGCTACAAACTGAAACCGTGGCATCTAGCGCTAGCTCTGACTTGTGTAGTGCTGAGCCTGCTGATATGCTTATTTCCAGTGTGGAGAGGCTGCTGCTCCGTACTGTATGTGTTCGTACAAACTATTATCTGCGAGTGAGCAATGTCGTTTATTGTGTCGTTTAGAATACAAAGCAGCTACTCGGCACTGCAGAGGATCAACCAAGATCTGGAGGAAAAGATCCACAGAAATGTAAGTGTGCAATCCCTTGTGAGTGAGTGTGTGTGTGTGCATGTGTGTGATATGAATTCCCATACTTAAGTTTAAGTACCTGTAGACACAGAAGAAAGAGAAGCGCCTCAGCAAGTCATGGGGTTCAGACGTGGTGCAGAACACTTGGACAGCCAATTTGAATATGAATATGCCCTGCTGTTGGTACCACTGACGTTAATTATGGCCTATTACAATTGGCTGTCCTCCTTCCAATGGCAGAGTGATAGCAAACCCATTGTTCCTCAGTGCGCCGCACCTCACTTCATTTGTCAGACATTGCTTTTGCCGGTGGAAAGATACAATTAACTAGCCTGCCTGAGAACACTGTATGACAATCAGGTGTCTTTGCTGTTGAATAGACAGCTGAAAACGCTCAGCGAATGGGTTTGTTACAGCACAAGATAATAATCACCACGGCCCTCGCCGTGATTACAACGCTACAGCAGTGAGATACCAGGTCAATAAGGAGCTGAGGGTCACACAGGATTTTGTGAGGAGAGAAAATTTTTAAAAAATAAACTCCAGCAGCTTTTATTTTCTTGTAAAGCGTCCTCATCAGCTAATCGATTCATCTAACGTATTCACTCCTCAAGGGCGAGAGAGGTGCTGAGTAAGTCTCTCTGTAATCGTAAAGCTTGTTTACTCCAGAGGTGCCACAAACCCATCTGACCCCATGGCCCTGCACAACTATAGAGAATGTAATTACAAGACAGATAAACACAGTGATATACTTTGAGTGTGCTTCTGCTCGCACAGCTACACTGTTCAACGAAAGAAAAAGCCTTAAGAGAGATGACAAAACTTTTGCACACAAGGCCACTTTTTTTATTTTTTTATTTTATTGCAGCTGTCGTATAATACTAACCTCAAACACTGACAGGAAATCAGCATGAAAGGCATCGAGCGATGAATTGAAGCAGCAGTTAAAAAAAAAGAAAAAGAAGTGCTTCACGAAGACAAACCTGAACTCTGTCCTCATCTGCCAGCAAGAGGAGAAAATGTACTTCTGTGGTGTGCTCAGTTTACTGATGTCATGGTTTCTTGGTAACCCATAGTAACCAAAAAAATCAGCTACAGTGTCTCTGCTGCAACTTAAACACTCTCAATGTGTGAACCTGCTTAGTGTATCTTTAGTGTATTCATCCTGTGTTTATATTTAGAGCGGTGTTCTCATACGCATTGGACAGAGAATAGATCCTGGTTATATTATACATTCATCAGGGTGCCACCTTTTGAAAGCCACTCTTTAAAGATTTCATATACCTGACATTTTGGAGGTTTGTCAGGTTAATTATTTTCAGGACTGTACCAAATATTATGAGGCTTCGAAGCTTCATTCATAACGTTAACATTCAAATTCTTAATCAACATTTGAAAGCTGTGCAGCTTTTTCTGTCATGTGTATTCATTCTGTTTAAACATGTTTTTCCTGCACAGTTGCAGATAAAGTTTGGCTACACTAGCACGCCAACCTCGTCACGTATTGACGTTTGGTCAAGGACTTTCGACGTCCACGTATGACGGTACAAGACACCCTAGGTGTGTTGGTTGTCGACGTTCTGGGACACCGTGTCAAGTTCTGCCTGTTACATGCGTTGTCTTCTTTCAAGATACACTTTCGTTTTCACAGGAAATTTACCGTTTACATACAGTCTCTTTCAAAATAAAAGCACTACATCAGTACAACACTGAATTCATGTATGTTTTCCTTCAACAACTAATGCACATGGTCGGGTTTCGGCAACAAAAACACGGTCAGGTTTAGGAAAACAGAACATCGTTTGGCTTTAGAATCTTACGGGACGCGAACACTGCTCTCTCTGGTGATAGTTGGTGTTTGCTGGACCCATCCACCACTCAGACTGTCGCCGCCTTAACTTTCGTCCTTGACCCGCCACGTTTCCCCTGACACTACTGGGCGCTGTTAAAATATAACGGCAACTGGCCACGTATCATACTGATGTTGAACAACTTTTTTCATTGGTTTCTAACGCCGTAAGTCACCAAAGCGCCGTAGACCGGCTCACACTAGCGGTAGATTACAGTGGTGGCTATGTTCTGTTTCCAACTCGTGATCCAAACATTTCCAATACCCCCAGAGTATTGTAAAGTCCAAAACTCAAAAATTATTGAAAAGAGATGTAATCATTTCCAAAATTCATGTTTTTATTGAGCGAATATTCCGCTTGAATCCATATTTATTGGTGCTTGGTTTTTCAAAAACGATAGTTTCACTGCCGTGAAAATACTGTTTGCTCTACTGCATATAAATGTGCACACGCACCTGTATTAACGAGGCAATATTTATGTTGATGAAACTGACGAGTTATGTTAATAAAAAAAAAAAAGATTGAATAAAACAAAAAAAAAAAAACTCATTTATTCTGTTGAATCAGTTCATTCAAATTGAGGATTTGTTCAAGGAGGTTTTTTATAAGGGGGATTACATCATAAAATATGAAGACAGACATTTGAAGCTCCATTTGAAAACCTCAATAGAAGCTTTGAATGTAAAGAAAAAAGACTGTTGGTACAGCCCTAATTAGTTTATTATTTGAGTAAACAGAGCAGAACTCAGCACAGCCAGTCTCAAGGATCAGGTGCTGGTCGTCCGCAGGAACATCTCAGATAAAATCATAACCATAAACCACCGCACACTGAACTGAATTACTGTGATTTTATTAATAGTGAACAACACATTTTGCCCGTGGCTTCTTCAGGTTCAAGAGAATCACATGAGCACTCACAGGAGTGCCTAATATTCACGGGTCACATGACTAATTATCTCAGTCACTTTTTCTAGCATGTACAGAGCCAGCATATTTTCACACCTCAAGCAAATCAGAGTTGGTGGTTGTTGGGACACTGCAGAGA
>JAPZEB010000010.1:22157959-22174611 GCA_029783705.1 Chaetodon striatus
TGACTTTACTCGGCGTGGCCAAGAGTGACAATGGAAAAAGGGTACAGGAAGTCCAATGGTCACAACTTCATGCAGATGTTTATTTGGTTTATTTACACCTAAAGCTCCCAGGTGTATGATTTAGGGGATATATTGACATCTTTAGTGTTTGATCACCTGAAAGAGTTGTTGCGTTTCGTTACCTTAGAGTGAGTCGTTATCTACTTAGGGAGCAGGTCTTTGTTTATGGAGATCACCATATTAAAACACTATGTTTCTACAGTAGCCCAAAACAGACAAACCAAACACTGGCTCTAGATAAAGCCTTTTTTTTTCGCGTAGGTTTCCATAGTTAAAAGCCCATCTGTGATGACCAGTGTTAGAAAAACTGTGATATGTAAAGTGAACCTACTTTATTCAGTGTTTTTACAGGTTTAAATCAACCTTTGTTTTGGAGAGGAGGAGACCTCTGTGAATAATTGGACTCCCGGTAAAAACCTCCTGATTGTCTGGATGAGAAGGTGAGCACACATTAAGTTATCAGAGAGAAAGGGTGAGCACACCAGAGCATGTTGTGATTAAACTTCCTGTCTGCAACATGCTAAGGAGCGAAGGAGAAACACTTATTTCTAACAGGTAACTGCTTTATTAAGTGTTGTTTAACTGTTTTAATCACCTTGGGTCTCACTTATAAACTGCATACACACAAAAGGAGGCCTGAAAGAGGCGTACGCCAACTCTCACGCAAAAGTCGTGATCTATAAAAACAGATTTGATGGAAGAAACTTTGAGTCATGCTTACAGACGTTTTGGAGACGGGAGGTGGAAGCCTGATTGAAATCATCAATATTTTTTGGCACACATCATTTATGGCTGGATACAGTATGTATGGATCCTACGCACTGTTTTACAAATGAGACCCTGATCTGTTTGTTTTGGAGAGGAAGAGACCTCTGTGGATAATCCAGCTACCGATAACAACCTCCTGAATATTGAACACTGAGGGAATCCTAACTGGGAGACGTTCCAGCTGGTTGCAATCTGACTTCCTCAACACTATATGCCACAAAATCCCTTTAAATCTTAGAAGCTGAGCCTTTAAATTAGCAGGTCACGTCTTTCTGTAGGCTGACTTAATGGTCCAGTGTGTAGGATTTAGGGGCATCTGTTGGCAGACATGGAAAATAATATTTCAAACTACGCTTTCACAAGTTATAATCACCTGAAACTAAGAATTTTGTGTTTTCTTTACCTCAGAATGAGGCGTTTGTATCTACATATGGAGGAGGTCCTTTCCCACATAGTCCACCATATTGTTTCTACAGTAGCCCAGAGCAGACAAACCAAGCACTGGCTCTAGATCGGGCTGACTGCACTTTCTAATTAGCCGCTGTAGTTCTCCTACATGCTGGGCACACAGAAGTTTCAGTTGGTTGAAATCTGCAACCTCACCACTAGATGGCACTATCCTCCACACTGGACCTTTAAATCTCTTGTAAACAAGAAAGAGACAGCTGATTTTTCCGGCTTAGTTTCTCCAGGAGAACACAGATTCTTGGCCATGTATACAGGTAGCCATGTTTTATTTATTTATTTATTGTACATGTAGCCTGCACATGTTCATGACGAACAGACAGGAGATGTTATTGCAGAGCAGGTCATTGAAAAGAGAGATCGTATCACCCTTTTTTAATTCAAAGCTATATACATTCTGCGATCAAGCCACTGCAATACACACTTTACTCTCTTGCTCACAAATTTACACGCTCACGTCATTGGCACAACATGTCATTCAGTTATTGATTATATCTCCAAGCTGGCAACCGGTCTTTTCACAGGCCTGCAGACCAGCGTCTGAGGGGCTGCTGGAGATTAAATATTTTGTCCAAGAACACATTAAGTCCCGTCCGCAGAGCAGGACTCTGCTCAGTCAGTGAGCCCAACCATCCTCCTGCTTATGTCCCACAGTTTCTTGGCTGCCTGTCCATCTGT
The DNA here is from genome assembly GCA_029783705.1 of Chaetodon striatus. Classification (NCBI taxonomy): domain Eukaryota; kingdom Metazoa; phylum Chordata; class Actinopteri; order Chaetodontiformes; family Chaetodontidae; genus Chaetodon; species Chaetodon striatus. The sequence goes on from JAPZEB010000010.1 coordinate 22,159,931, forward strand.
AGCTTTGGCCATCAGCTCCTCCTCCTCGCAGTTAGCGAAACACTTCCCCGACACTCCCTCCACCTCGGGGGAGCAGGCCAGAAAGAGGGGAGTCTGGGCCCCTTCCAGCGGACTCTTGAAGAAGACCAGCGAGGCGAGGTAGAACAGCGGCTTTGCCAGGAGAGGGATTTGAACATGCCTGCCCAGCCTGGTCCTCACGATGCCCGGGGTGAGAGCGTTGACTGTGACCCCCGTGCCCTCCAGCTGGCGAGCCAGTTCGAGCGTGAACAGCAGGTTGGCCAGCTTGCTCTGACTGTAGCAGAAAGCCTTATCGTAGTTATTTTCACTATTCAGGTCGTCAAAGTTGATCTGGCCGTACTTGTAAAGCTTGGAGGAGACCACGACGATGCGGCTGGGAGCGGAGGCCTTCACGAGGTCCAGCAGGAGGTGAGTGAGGAGGAAGTGACCCAGGTGATTCACACCCAGCTGCATCTCAAATCCATCCTCTGTCTTTGTGTAGGGACACTGGTAGAGTCCTGCGTTGTTGACAAGCACGTCAATCTTGGATTCCTCCTTAAAGGTCAGAGAAATAAAATGATTTAAGACACCACAGTTTCAACTTAACAACTCACATCAAAGATGAAAATATCTTTACGTATAAATGGAAGGATTTTTTATGGTTCTTTGTTAAATATAAAGCTACTTTAATACACTGTATATCAGTATAGCCCGCCAACCATTTTCTAATTTAAAATGAAAATACATTGATTCACACTGGGATTTTTTGTTCTCTGAATATAAATAAGGTGCCAGGGTTTATAAAAAAGCATCAACACAGAGTTTTTTTTCCCATCAAAAACAAGTGCCAGGAAGGATCCCCTGGAAGGATCTCAAATCCTTGAAGTGCCCCTGTGTACACCTGACCTATGTGGGGTTGCTGCGACTGGATTTACCTCTTGGCAAAGAAGAGTGAGGACAGCGAATGTTGAAAGGTTGAAAACAGTGAGGCAATTATTTTACTGATCAATATGGTTAATGTAGTTTGTTTATTAACTGGCCCTTGGCCTCCTGTCATTTTTAATTGATATATCATTTGAGCTGAGAGTTGATGGTGCCTGGTTTTCTAATGGAAGAAATTCAAAAATTTTTTGTCTTAAAATATAGTAAATCAAATATTTGGAGTGTTTATATTGTTTGGAAAAAAACAAGACATTTGAAGACATAACATCTGACATTAGGAAATTGTGATGACACACTGTTTTCTGTTGTTTTATAAACTAAATTGATTAAGTGAGTGTCTAAATAATTGGGAGACTAATAGTTAGTTACAGCCCTGGTTAAGTGAAGTGGGGTTGTATGGGGTACTTATCCATAGACATTATATTACAAACAGTAGATGTCAGTCAGCACACCCCAAGTTTGGAGAAGCAGGCTGGAGTCCGACAAGGAAGCTAAGCAATGTACTGCTGTGGATGGGGGCAGCAACAAAATGTATTTTAGCCACAGAGTACCACCAAAAAAAAACAATATCAGTTTAAGTGTATGCTCTACTGAGAGTATTTTTACTCCTTCACCTTTCCATCAGACAGCCTGTTTCAACAGGGAAGCCAGCAACAGCTTCAGTTCCCCCTCTATGCTCTGGTTTAAACCACCAAACTCCATTGAGAAAAACAGTAATTTAAGCTCACTGAAAAGATGAGCTGCTGGTCCACTGCTGCTTCAATCAGTTCGCTTGTTTGTGTTATTGAGTGACTTTGGTGAATCTGAACTAACCCGTTTAAATGCCAAATTTACACGATAACACAAACTAATTAACTGATCGAGGCAGTGGTAGCCCAGCAGCTCCCATGTTCAGAGATATTAAATTTTAGTTTTTCTTAATGGAGTCTGGCTTTGAACAGAGCCATTTAACAGCTTCCTGTCCCCATTGGAAATCACTGTTGGACATGAAGGTAAAGTAGTAAACATAGTCTAAATATAGTGTACACTTGAAGTGATATTGCTTTTCTGTTAGATGGGACTTTTTAGGTGGCTTTAGGTGGCCCCTCCACAGCATCAGATTGCTAAGCTCCAGTGTCAGACTCCAGGCTGCTGCTTCAAAGTGGGGCAGTGCTGACTGACATGTACTGTTTGTAATATAATGTCTATGGATAAAACCCCCACTTCAAAAAATCTGAACCAGCCCTTAAAGTGGATGAGCATACAGATTGATTACATCATGAATGAGCAAGGTTTGGGTATCACTGTTCTGCCAGTGGACCAAACTCTCTAACAAGACCTCTGGCAGGAGTCAGCTGATGGACAATGTCACACTTTCTCATCCTGAAACTCTAACAGGTGATCAAACTGATGACTCAGCAGTATTGAGTTCAGCACCACGGACAGTCCCCTCGCAGCTGAAGCACCAGTGATGCTGTCCTTTGTATCAAACATGACAAAAGCTGGAATGAACCAGACACTTGTCATTTAAAAAGCTCCACTGATCAGTATCTAGTAAACAAACTGTGCATTCATCTGGAGACTATGTGGCTAACTTTTCCAGGTTTAATCTCACCTGACGGATCTCCTCACAAAATCTCCGGACTGACCGGAGAGAGGCCAGGTCCAGGTGTTTGATGACCACCTCCCCCTGCTCTGGTCCCGCCTGTCTCTGGATGTCCTTAGCCGCCTCCTCGGCGCTCCGCTGGTCCCGACAGGCCATGATGACCCGGGCATGGAGCTTCAGCAGCTCCCCGGCCAGGGCCTTCCCTATCCCGCAGTTAGCCCCGGTCACGATGACCGTCTTTCCTCGCATAGTGTCGGCGGGATACTGGAGCAGTTTCACAGCTTTCTGCCGGGGGAACAAACGCCGCATGAGGAGCAGTACCCCACCGCCGACAACAGCGGCTACTATCACCGCCGCGGACATGGAAGCAGCGACCGGTAACAGGTCAGCAGGTACGAACTGTCCCGGTGGTGCGGTGTGTTATGTATCCGAGTTACAAAACACCCCGGAAGTACTTTGTACATCCGAATTTCTGAACTTAATCAGCAGCGTTACAAAACAAACGGTGTGTATTATATATTAGAATATTAACATTTTGTAAAACAAACACATGACTCTGGTTAAGCAAGTGAACTAAATAAATAAATAAAAGTTCAACGGTCGCAATGTAGCTAATGCTAACAGGCTGGTCAAGCTACTAACGTTAGCCACGGAGGCTCAGCCTAACTACTTCCGGGGTATGTTCAAGGATTTTTTTTAAAATTATTTTTTTTATTTATTATAAATTTATTTTTGATTCATTTATTTATTTTCTACTATATAGCTTTCCCTCTGAAATATATTACACGGTATATTAAATGTAGTGTTTCAAAACTTTCTGCAACTCGGAGCCATTTTGAGTGGTTTTTTTTTTAATTTCATTTTATTGTATTGTCCAGGCTATCGGGGTTATTCAAATAGAAGGTTAACTTTTTCAGTGGAGCTTTCAGTGAGAATTAGAATAAAAATTTCCGTCTTCAAAACAGTCTATGTTTCACCCCTTTGTAGATTTTATGCATACACCACTAGGTGGAGCTGTAGGAACACAAAAAACTCAAAAGTCCTGGTAATGTTTATGTTGGATTCAAGTTTTAAGTCAGTTACAGATTGTTTTTTTTTTAACTTGACCCTTTGGAGGTGAAGGAAAATGACTTATTGGGAGAATACTCATTTCCATGAAGTCAATTTAAAGTAGGTATCACTACCTTCTCAGATATGGCATAGTGGTTTTTGAGTGACAGTGATGAATGAAGTACCTGAAAAGCACAGTTAACAGCTGATGATGACTTTGGTAGAAGTTAAAGTTACCTATTAGAATATTACTTGAGTACAAGTCTTAAATGATCTGATATGTACTGTAGTAAAGTATCAAAAGTAATTGTATATTTTTAAATGTAAATAAGTATTGAAAGTAAAAGTACAAGTAAATGCTGGTAGTAAAAAAAGCAAGCGGTCAGAATTCTGAGAATTCTGTTTATTTCTTCTAAACAAGTACACCGCATTGAAATGACAGCATTCATTACACTTGAAGAATAACAATGTATTCTTCACAACTTCAAGGATTAAAAGAAAAAGGTTTGTCTAACCAGACCAGACACGCTGCAGTGGAGCAGTCACCTGTCACAGATCTTTATCTCCTTGAATCATTAGTCAGCCTCTCTGCTGTGGGACTCCAGAAGAAGATATACTTTATTAATCCTGAGGGGAAATTCAATTTTTTTCACTCTGTCATCACATATACACACAGGCAGGAAATACACACACATGCAAATACAGGACCTATACATGCATTAAATGGAGAGATGTCAGAGCGAGGGGGCTGCCCTGGATAGGCGCCCCGAGCAGTTTGGGATTCAGTGCCTTGCTTAAGGGCATCTCAGCAGTGCCCAGGAGGCGAACTGGCACCTCTCCAGCTACCAGTCCACGCTCCGTACTTGTTCCATACAAGTACTTGAACTGGCAACTCTTCGGTTCCCAAGCCAAGTCCCTCTGGGGACTATGGGGACTGAGCTACTGCCCCTACACATGACAGATGAGAACTGGTGCATCCAGGCGGAGCAAAACTGTGCTAACAAAACATATTCACCCACGGATACTGTTGAATACAAGGGCTCCTTCCTAACATGTGCACCACCTTCAAAATGGAGCCTACTACACTACTACTACACAGTAAAAGTGAAAATTGACAGAAATATAACAACTCAAGTAAAGTACAGATACTCCCAAAATACTTAAGCACTGTAACAAAGTGTCATTACTTTACACCATGGCTGAGTGATTAAGTCAATAAATGTGCTCAGATATTTCATATCATTGCAGTGGGTATCATTCATGCCACATTCAAACACTGGTGTTGTTTTCAAGTTTCAGTTTGTACAGTCATTCACTCAGTTCATAGAGACCATCCTTCTCTAAATCCTTAGCTTGAAGACCCTGCTCAGGTGGAGTGGTGACTATAAACCAGGTCCAGGAGTGAACCCCAAGAGGAAGATAAGCTGATGGACATCCTCATTTCTTATAAATGGAGAGAATTAAGTTTCCCCTGTAGCCACGGGGGAGACTGGGGGCAGTTGTAATAATGTTTTGGTTTTGATGTCTTTACTCAGAAACCTCTTTTTGAATACAGTCTTTATGCAGGTAACTTGCAACATCAAATGTTTTCACAAGCAGACAGTCATGGTTAATGGGAATGGTGAGGGCGGAGTCGGCGAGTCCTTTCCCTCAGCCTGTAACTGCTGAGAAAGCACGGTTTTTAACTTCACATAAGAGACACTATGACATTTACTGTAAATATGATCAATTAATACTACTACTAATAATAATACTGATAACAATGATACATTTTATTTATAGGTGCCTTACAGAACACTCAAGGACACTGTACAAGACAAAGTTGAAAACAAACAGAAATGTTTTCAAAGATCACAAAATTTAACAACTCAGTAATACACAATAAAAGTAAAAAAAAAAAAACAACTAGACTAAAATCATAATTATAAAGATTAGGTATAAAGTCATCATAATAAAATCATCATCATCTCAATGTGTGTTACCATTAAATCAGACAAGTATGCCAGCTTGAAAAGGTGTGTTTTCAAACAGGATGTGAAAGTGGAAAGGGAGCCAATATTGCGAATATCCTGTTAAATATAACATGTAACAGGAAGTCAGAGAAGCTGCTGGAGAACAGGAGCGATATGATCTCCATGATGTGGCCTAAATACTATAATATTAGCACCCTACATCCATTAACGCTGTGACATAACACAATAGCATGTTCATGCCTGTTTTGAGACAGTATAGCATTGCTAATGTTACTAAGTGCCATTAGCCTCTGTCATGCTGATGTGCTATAACATCATCACACAGGGATTTGCAACCTCAAGAACTACAGGAATGGCTAAACAGTCTAACACTGTTTACATAAAGCATTAGATCCTTCTGTTTAGTGAGAAACATCCCGAAATCACCATTACCAGACCCACCATACTTATATACTTTGTATGAGCATGTGGCATTCCCATAAAAACCAACTGTATCTATGTTCCTTCACATAAATACAATAACCACAATAAACTCCGGGTGAATAAAGATAAAATTAAAACAATGTAATATCCTTTGAACATGTAATCCCAGTTTAATTAAAACAGTAAAGGCCTAATCAATCATATAATGGTTCCCAGAAGAACAGTGACAAGTATGAGTCATCGGTTTGGCGGAGAGGCCCGGTGTTAAGGCTGGGTCAGACCAGGGTTTGAGGTTTTTGTTTTCAAGCAGTTGGACACTGAAGCAGCCACTTAAACTAAAAAAAAAAGCAGTGGCATTGTTCTGTTTTAAATTAAAAATGGGTATCCGAAATTGCTTTACAGCCAAAGATATATAAGGAGAACGAGCTGCAGCTAATGATGACCCTGCATCTGCAGCTGGTAGCTGAGATGTTGCAGGTGCTAGCTTAGCCCCAGATCACGCTAGATTAGCGCACCTGCACTGAACTCTTTTCAGCTTTGACAAACATTTTCAAAGATCACTGAAAGAGTAAGTTTCATCCACACAAAGCTCACCAATTCAACTCAGTTTTGAAAGGGTGAGTGGAAGAACCGTGTGTTGAGGAGATTCCATTCCACGGGAAAATGGCGTATCCTGCTTCATTAGCATCAATAAGGAGCGGAGCAGCACTGACTGGGAGGGTGAGTAGACTATTTTCATGTTTATGTCTGCTGTTCATTGCTGTAGATCATAGTGGTGTTTCTCTGTATTGTGTATTTTGCCTGTGGTCAGCTGGTTGGGCAAGTGTAGGGCCTAAACAAAGCTGTTGTTGTTGTCATGGTTTTTGGTTTCGTGTGTATGTGCTCGTGCTCTGGTGTCTTTACTCAGTGTTGTTTAATGTTGGTCACACTCGGTGTCAGGTCACACTGAGCTGTTTACTGGTATTTGTGCTGTGTGTTACCAGCACACTCTTTTTTCCCCTTTAAGGAAGGTGGCCTTGTGAGTAACCTGTGAGGGTGTGACATGTACTTCATGGTGTGTATGGAGGGAAGCAGCTCTCTCAGGGTGTCATGATGAAGACGCAGGCGGCAAAGAGTGATGATAGTCAGCAGAATTAAGTGTCTAGATGAGCTCAGGGCTACTGCGAGACCTCATGAGAAGGCCGTGTTTGTTGCTTGTTGTGAAAATGATGAGCCGAGCTAATTTAGTATGAACTCTTTCCCCACCATTGACGAGATATCGCATCATGTTTCCACCCTTTATAAGATAGGGGGCGCTGTTAAATATCTTGTGAAATAGAGCATTACTGCCGTGTCCAAAAACAAACTCAGAAGAAGATCCGCAGGAAACCAGAGGAAGCTGTTGCAGTTTGTAAACCGCATGAAAATGCTGGTGCTGACGGAAACGTTTATGGTTGTGCAAGCTGCGGAGATGTTGATGGACTCAGACTCCCATAATCCCTGTTTTGATCAACACTCTGAATCTGATTAAGACGAAGAAGTAAATGACTTTGTTGGGACAAACGGGATCTCCATGACGGTGACAGTGACACACGGACAAGACGACCACAGAGCGGTCAGAGTCATCACAGAATCATTATCATTATTATTTTCATTTATACAATTCAAACTGATGTAAGGAAATGAGAAAAACAAAAAAAATGTAAATGTGAAATTGATTTCATATTTGAAAATGACATTCTTTGACAAAACTGCAGTTTTCTCACCTTTTTGTCTTTTGTTTTTTTATGAAAATGCTCAAATTCAAGTGTTGATAAAAAAAGAAATGGAATAAGATTTAAAAAATTGTGTTGAAAAACACTAGTCTCTTCTTAAGTTTTGTGTATTTAGCGTTCACATATTCACAGAAAATAATATTCTGTGGGTCTTGAAAAATTACTGTTGGTGGTGGCTGACAATTTAAAGATAATACTCTGGCGGGGAAAGTGTTAATAAGCCAGTGTGTTCCCTGCTATGGTTCAGAGCCGTTAGTCTGCCACTGAGAGAGCTAACGCCCTGGCTGATCAAATATCAGTGCTCAATGAGTTTCATGCTTCTGTCTCATGCAATTTCAGACGTTACACCGGCCCCGGTCTCCCCTACATTGGTGCTAATACTCCCCTGTTGACCTCTTCCTGTAACTCATGGTGACTCCATGGTGGAGGGGACATGGCACGTGAGAGCGTGGCATGAATTAGCTCCCACTCTCTTCCTCTTTATGTTGGCTTTGCATGCCATGCATTGTATTTCATGCTGCAGCTATGAGTCAGTTAATCTGAACTTTTGGTGGAGATATTACCAGAACTACTGCAGCCTGATCTGATAGAGCAGCTAAGTGGTGCATTTGAGGGTATCAGATATCACAGCAGCCTATTGTTTTCTTTAATATAATTTCCCTCACACACTGATGGCTCAACAGTGATAGTGAATGGAGAGTTTGTGCCTTTCTCATATTCCCATATATCAGTTTACAGGCTGCTTCTCACCCACTGTCCCTCCTCTGTGGGGCCACAGGGTGACTGTGGACATGGCGCAGCCAAATAGGCACTTTGTGGTTTGTTGTCAGTTTGGTGTGATTCAGACCTGAGTCACAGCATCGTATTTGGGGCGGACAGGACTGTTGTCTCAACACGTTCCTCTCACGTTGCTCCGGGATTGAAACAGTCCGATTTCATCAAAGTCTGCGAGGCTGTCAAAAAGTTACTTCACTTCCTCTTAGCGCGCGATGCTTCCAGTTGGGCAACACATCCCGTTTATTTCAGGCTTTCCTTCAGTTCCTGTTACATGATGGCTACAACACACAGTTAGACAGTGTAGTCTACAGTCGGCATTATCACACACCGTAAACACGATGACTGCTTTTACTCCGTGGATTTTATCTTGCGCAACAGAAAATCTCGCAGCTCTAAATCTGATTTAAAATTGGACTCCTCTTTTTGTTTTACCAGAGGGTAATGGGACGAAAGAAATGTATACCTTTCTGGTCCTCATAGTCCTGGCTGTAAATCCCTCCATGTGTAAAGGTAAGTCAGCTTTTTATATTTCATATTTCATGTGGTAGTTTCAGCATGACAGTGACATGCAGATCACCCGACTGACTGGACAGAAGCAGTTTTGTGGGATTTATAGGAAATGCTTGTTTGGGTTTGGTTTTGCTTTCACAGCATGATGTTGACTGAGCTTATTAAGAGTTACAGGGACCAGGATTTAAAAAGGTGTTGAATTAACTAGAAATAATTGCAATTTGCTGAAATCTTAATATAGTATTCTTTTTATCCAATAAACATTTAAATTATTAGACTGAAAACTGTCACTTTACATCAACTGCATCAAAATCTGTACCATTTTACTCTCCAAGTGATAAGTCTTATTCAGGAGAATATTATTTGGAATATATATATATATATATATATATAATTTTTATTTTTTTTATTCTTCTGTTAACACAAATATGACTCTAACAGATAATACTTATTGTTTTAGGTGTCTGAAAACTTCTACTGAATATAAACATAAAGTAATATAGTCAATAAAGGAAGTACATTCTCAAATACTGTACTTAAATACAATTTTGAGATACTCTTCACTTGAGTATTTCTATTTTATGCAACTTTATATGTATATTTCATTGTAGTTTTGAGGAAAATATTGTACTTTTTACTCCAGTACATGTATTTAAATAGTTACTGGTTACTTTGAAGTTTCAGATTAATAATACAAAAAATAATAAATAAATAAAAGATGAATTATGTGTTATTAATTGAGCAACCCAGCAGTACATACATTTGTTAAAATTAGCCCCAGCTTTAAAGCTGCAACATGCTGCAATAATTATAAAACATTTTTATGTGTATATACTGTATAAAGCTACAGTACACAACTATTTATATACTGTTAGTAATATTTAGAGGATAACGCTAATTGAAAGCTACTACATCTATAGCTGAGGCTCTTTATTCACTCGGCTGTGCAGATGATCCACAAAACCTTTAAATAAACTGGTCTTTAAATGGTGTGCTCATCTTCGATCTGTGTGGTTTCTCTTAGGATGAGAATGACCTTTTGTTTGGGTCCAGTGGTTCGTGTGGTTTTGAGCTGCTTTACAGTGCTCAGGAGAGTCATTTGACTCCCCGATATTTCACAAGGCTCTTTTGATTTTGTTTCAAAAAATGTGTTTTAACTTAAGCACTTCGAAAGTTAAAAAACAGCCAGTAGAAAATATCAGAACGGACTGTATTTATTGATGGAAGAAATTTTCAGATGTTTGGACCAGTATCTGTATCTAGAACCACCATGGTGTAGAAATACTTACTTTACAAGTCCCTGCATTTAAAAATGTATATATATATATATATATATGTATGAAATGAGCCCTTCTGCATAATGAGTACTTCTACTTTTTACTTTTTTTATTTAAAGTATAGTTTGATTCTAATGTACTTTTAATTTAGTAAAATAAATAAATAAATGCAGAGACCTTTACTTGTAAGTAAAGTATTTCTACACTGTTGTATTGTTATTTACTAGGCCAAAAAATCTGAATATTTCTTCGACCACTGAATACATTCCTTTTTGATATTATTTCTGCTGACTGTTTTTTTAACTTCCACAAAACGCTTAATTTAAAACACATTTTTTGAAAAAAGGCCACAAACAGATTCTTGTGAATTATTGGAGGATGAAAAATTCCCCTGAAAAGCAGCTCAAAACCACACTAACAGAAGGTCATTCTCATCTTAAGAGAAACCACACAGATCGATGATGAGCACACCATTTGAAAGGTTTTATGGATCATCTGCACAGCCTAGTGAAATAAAAGAGCCTCAGCTGTAAATGTGATGGCAGTAGTTTTGAATTAACGTTATCCATGATAAAACTAGTCTAAACATTACCAACAGTATATAAATAGCTGTGTTATTACCAACAGTATATCTATGTATAATAGTTGTGTACTACTCTTATAACTTCATCCAACAATTCTCTTACAAATATGTGTAAAACAGGTAATCACATCAGTAAAACAATCTAAGTTAAATAGTGTAATGTAAAATATACATTATAATAAAACATAATACTGTTGCAGAGAGGCATACAATAACTAAAATGTATAAACGGTAATGTTAATGTAATTCGAGCACACCTGTTGCTGCCAACTCACAAATGTTTCCAGGTAGCAACATTTGCACATTCATCTGAATAATGAGTATTGAGTGATGACAGGAGCTTCACTGACTCACTCTCTGTTGTCTACCAAGCCCTGATGGTTGATAATGAAATCAAACAGTGGTAGAAAGATTGAGCTGTCACTTCAATGCTGCTTCACTGTGTGGTAGATGTTAAAAACAAAGTGCAAACTACACTGGTCATATGGAGCATTTTTAACTCTGTGTTCCTGTCACACGACTTGCCACAGTTCCTGATTTATTTAGGGACAGCAAGAAGCTTGGGAAGCCCCCGCAGAGGACGTGTGTGTATGCAAAGACACTGGACTAGTAGTAGCAGAGAAACAAGCTCCAAGGCAGATGTGGAACAACACTGTGCATAGTTCAGGAGACATCATTTTGTACTGGAGTCAGGCTGAGTTGTACAATGAGCAGTTTGTAGTCGTGTCTTTCATCCTAAGCAGCGGTGTGGATCACAGACTGTTCACACTCCATTGAGACAAAGAAAACCCTGCTGTTGCTTCCTCTGTCAAGAGGACACAACATGCCCTGCCACTGAAACAATTAGTGAGCAGACAGTTTGTGAAAGTGTTTCTAACGCTGCGGTCATCTCGCTGGTGATGACGTCTTTGAGTTGATACACTGTTGCAGCTGTGTAACCCCAGCAGAGATGTATTCACCTCCAATTCAGAACAAGGCGATATGCGTCAGCTGGAGCTAGTCTTACCCACAGGGTGGACACTTACTGCTGTTCTCAGGTTATTTCCACAATCTTCAAGGGTGCCGTCACACCTAACCTATTTGGTTCACTTAAAATGAACCCTCGTGTGTTTGCTTGGTTGGTACAGTTGGTTTGGGCTGGTGTGAAAGCTGTTGATCGATAGGTAACTGGCATGGAGCACACAGCTGGACTGAGACTGTTTTAAAAAGGAAGGTTTTGGTGTTTTTCCAAGAGGACTGTGGTGGTGGTGTGAAAGCAAACAAACCAAATACTGGCTTTTTTGACAATAAATATGTGATTTAAGCCTGATTTCAACAGCTGAACTAATAATTAATCAATCAATCTGCTGTTTGTGAACTGGTCAGGAAGTGATCTTGCGATCAATGTGTAGATGCAACGTTTCCTCCCCTTCCGGTGTCTCTCACGGGACCTTATTTCAGAAAAAAAGTGTGTGGTGGTAAATGGCAAGAGCTTGTCTGAGTTGTGTCATGAGTTACACATATGGTGTTTGTCAATTCAAAGGACGGTTTTGCAAGTCAAGAAAATCACAGTTTGTCATAGTGCCATTTAGTTTTGTGTGAAATCGATGAGTGAACTACATCTAACATCTTGCACGATATACTCACCAACACCAACATGGCCATTACCTTGGCACATTTATTTTGTTCTTCCACGACGAGGGAAACAGTATTAAAAGAGAAAAAAGAGACTCTCTACAAGTCTGGCCATGTTGAGAGCTGCAGCTTTGCTCGTGTGAGGACATCTTGGTATGAAACACAGAGAGAGACAGTTATCAAAGAAAAAACAAAGAGGCAGAGAGAAGTTATGCACCATTTCCTTGACTTTTGGCCCCCAAATACCCCAGATCCCCACGTGATCAAACATCTGTTGGACGTACTGGTACCCCACCTCACAACCCACAGGACTTAAAAGATCTGGAAGTAACACCCTGATGCCAGACACCAAAGAACACCCTCCAGAGGTCCTGTGTCCATGCCTTGACAAGTGAGAGCCAAGTCCGGTCTAAGGAGGACCGACCATGGATCTGGGTACCTCTGGGGTAACAGCACATGTTTGATCAAGTTGGGATCCGGAGTATTTGAAGGCCATGCTAATGCCTTGAGCTCTTTGTCCCATTCCTTGGGTCATTCCTGAGCAGTTTTTAAGGTGTTGCAGGGTGCATTGTCCTGCTGGGGGGCCACTGCCATCGACCAGTGCCGTTGCCATGAGGGGTTTACTTGGTCTGCAATGGTGTTCGGGTGGTTGGAGCGCATCAAGTAGCATCCACATGAATGCCACAGTCCAAGGTTTCCCAGCAGAACACTGCACTATAACAAGATAATCAGTTCAATTATGTTCATATTGTCTACTCAGGTATCAAAGGTAAAGGTTTCTTATGTTTCAGACAGTGAGGTAAGGAGATGTAATTTACCTTGACATATTTCGACCGACACTCCGGTCTTCATCAGAAACGTCCTATCTGACGTGAGTCATGACGTGTCCTTTATCTGGTGATTCCTTGGAGGCGTGACCGGCCTGGAAATCTGACAGATCTGTCAGGCATACATAAGAAACCTTTACCTTTGAAACAAGATAATCAGTGTTATTAACTTCACCCCCAATGATTTGAATGTTTCGGCTGATCGGTGTATGCTATTTGTGTAAAGCATTTGATAACTATGGTAACAGATGTGCATGTCAGCATGTGATTGTGGGGATTTTTCCTGATCAGTCACACTTCCAGTAAATCTATTTAGAAGTGTGGCATTGCAATCCCACAGTAATCCTCTGGCATATTGTTGTACAAGACGAGTCATTTTCGACCTGGATCTACCTGTTAGTCATGTGGCCCATTTGCAGTCTCATAATATTAATAATGTTTATAATCACTTCTTTCGTCATGAGCTCTTTGTGACACCAGACAGTATAAACACACACTTATCAGAAGCATGACCTGCTGTTAGTCAGAATTTGATTTTCCTTCCTGGGTCCAGATGATGTGCTGATGATCATCAGGCCAAGCAATCAATCAATCAACTGTCAGTAGGGGCATTGTGTTGAGGGGTCAAGTGGGACTGGTTACCCAGGGCCCCAATGGGAGGGGGCACACGAAAGCCTGGAATGAAAAGTTTGATTTTCTAAGTAATTAGTGCCATAACAAAATTAAAAGTGGCCGAATAACTCATTTGAAAGACTGTACTGGACTCTTAGAAGCTGTCTGAGGCCCCTCTCACCCCTTAAAGGCGCAAAATGGTTCAGTCCACCCTGGTAACAGCTCAGCTAGAGCTGAATGAGTAACTGCCCACACTGTTGAAGTACGAGCATACACTGTCATGTCTTGGGTTCCAAAAAGAAAAGAAGGAAAGAGAAACACAAACCAACCAACCAAAAAAAATTCAGATGGTTTTATTTTGTTTATGTAGAAACTCTCCTCATGTGTCACGTCTGGCTTTACTTCCTGTCTTTGTATGTTTTCCTACCTGTTTCTAGCACATGTGCCTTCCTTCGGTGGCTGAATCCAAATGTCCGCACTTCACAGCACTTGTAGGCTCACTGACTTTGCAGGCACGTTCACGGGAAGTCCGGGAGTGCTGAGGCCACAAGCGGACTTCCTGCAGACTTCCAGAGAGTCCGCTTGGGGTGCAGACATCAGCAGGCTTCCCTGATTTAATAGCCAACAATTCATTGCCGTACGGATGTGGGGGACGTGACATCTTATGAATGTGCAAAATAGTTACTGATAGTTAGGCATATTAAATGTTACTTGAATTGGGTAGGCCAGAGATAATAATCAACCACATCATGATACA
>JAPZEB010000010.1:22242654-22254164 GCA_029783705.1 Chaetodon striatus
GATATCAGCTGCTGATGTCTGCCTTCTCTCCAATATAATGGAACTAGATGGCACTCAGCCTATGGTGACTACACATGCCAAGGAGGACGCCATTAATGTTTACCTAACATGCTATCATAGCACGAGCGTCATGTCCATGAGTCACTTCCTTCTGCGCTGTGATATGGTTAGTTACTACATGAAACTGCTCACAATAAGGTCTGTGGATTATCTTAGTCATGATTTCTGGAAAGAGACATTGCTGTTGAGTTTTTGTGAATGTATTTTTTTGGTGCTCTTAGCACCACGAGCCGAGTGCCATCTAGTTCCATTATACTAAAGAGAAGGCAGACATCTCTATGGCCGATATCCACAGCACTCGGCAACTCACACCAAGACAATCTAGACTGATAAATACTGTGGAACTACAGGTGAGAAGAGAAATATGTAATTTTTCTTTTTTTGGGGTGAACTGTCCCCTTTATAATCACTAGTCAACAAAGTACAGTAACAAAACCTAATGAATGAATTAATGTCACCACTGTAACGTGTAGATGACGGCAAAAATTTCCGACTATGAGTGAAGAAACCATCTCTGTAATCTAGGTGCTGACACACTGATTAGATTTTTCAAGCTGATTTCAGTCAGTCTGAAAATTAGAATATAAAAGACAAACTGAGATAATAATACCTAATTTTAATCAGTGATTTTATCGTTTAAAGATGATTAAAGGACTGGATAATTGGCATGCAGTAGATACAGAGTGAAGGCCTGTTAACAATGGTTCTAAAAATAAAAAGAGTGAACAACTGGCATCATGTATGTATAATATTCGTATACCTTATGGTGGATGAAACATGCATATGCAAGCAGGACATTGCAGTGTGCTCTGATTAACAAAGCAACGGCGAGGCTCATTTTCTGTGCAATATCACCAGCCTCTCCTCATAACACCTGAATTGATATTATGCACTTTTCCACTCCTGAAGCCTTTGTACTTTCCTGCGGTCTGCTCATCCTCGTTGCTCTGAGGAGGCTTAGGTGCGGGGGCTGAATCAAAGGCGGAGAGGATGGATTGATATTCCAGTCAGACCACAGGGCTGCTGCTGGAGGCTCCTTTCAAGCCTCATGTGAATGGAACCTCTGAAGCCAGTGTGCAGTTCCCTATTAAATGAAAATCCCACATCACAGTGTATGGACAGGGCTGCTAAACCTGGCCTGGCTGGCCTCAAGTCAAACAAGGTTGCAGTCTGGAGAAATTCATCGTCTTCAGACATCTTATCTTTTGATTGATACTGGACGTTTAATAAAAAAAAAAAAAACGATTAAATTACAACAGGGAAAAGATGAACAGAGACATTTACATTTTGAGGATTAAACCGATAAGTCTAGAACGGGCAAGGATTATGAGACGTATCAGGGCACAGCATGAAATTGAATTGTGGTATAAAAAAAGAACCTGTGGCGAACTGGACAACCGACTTGATGAGTGACTTGCACCGAACATCCACTACCGTGAAATTACCAAAAGCTAGCAGCAAGTTATTGCAAGATGATGAAGACTTGAACCAAGAAATCATCGAACTGAATTTCATAATCTGAGCCGAGGCCCAGGGATACAGCGGGAACTTAGGTGTTAATTTTTAATTATGTAATTAAATTTTCATTGTCAGGATTATTTATTTCTAGATCTCTCTTTCAGAAGTATCAAAGTACTTTACAGAGAATGAGCCCACCTAGATTTGACTAAATTACTTGCTAATTTTTCTATTTAAAATTCAAAACACAGAACAAATCAATGATACAAAAACTAAAACAAAGCACAGGAGGTGAGATATCACGTAGAGACACAGCACGTCTAACTCGTTAGTGTCTACACATGTTTGGCTATTCAGATGAGCATTTCGATGGGTTGTTTTCAAATTCCAAAAACATCATCATAAACAGACATCAAAATGAAGAGGCTATTAGTGTTAACAGGGGGTGAGAATTAGGCTGGATGAAAAGTCTCTATGCCTCACTATCAAATTAACAGCAAAACAACATTTATTTATTTAAAGTCTCTTTCCAAAACAGCTGTCTGCCTGAAATAACCACGGAGAACACAGAAGGTAGGGCCGCTACTTATGAATGTGTTCATGACATTAATCTACAGAAGGCTTTTCCTATTAATCATCTGCTTTGTAGAATGTTAGCAAACTGCAAAAAAATGTCAATCACAAGTTTCTGAGAATGTCTTGTTTTGTTCTACTAACAGTCCAAAACCCAAACACTTTCTATTTACTATTTTAGAGGACTTAAAATCCAGAAAATATCAAAATTTGAGAAGCCGCAAACAGCTAAGTTTGCTTAAAAGAATAACTTGATTGGTTAATCTATCTATTTTTCCAACAATCTACTAATAGATTAATTGACTAATATTTTAGCTCCAATAGAAAATAAAATATTTTTGAGTATAGTAGAGAGACTATGGCTGCATTATGTGTTATTTGATTTGATGACTTTTGTAAAGGGGTTTTGAAGTGTTTAAGCTTCAGGTCAGAGCTTCATGCATAAAGTGTATGTGAAATGTGTAGACAGCGGGTTACGACCAGCTATAAAAACTCTGATCCTCGATCAGACAGTTGGGTTGCAAACGCTGGTTCAACAGACAGGGTTCCCACACATTTTCATGGACAAAATTTCAAGAGTTTTCCATGACTTTTTAAGCACCCATAATAAAAGTTCCATGACCATTCACCATACAGAGCTGTATAGGACACTACAAATATTAATTGCATTATTACAGGCAGTCAACAGCCACGCTCTACTTTCAGAGCAGGTAAATCAAAACCAAGATGTAAAATTTAAAAGCAGTGGTGGAGCATATGTATGGAAGCATGTTAAATCACACCGTCACATCATTTTTCGTCCTCTACTTGTGCGCGGTGCAATTCAAATGTAACAGATTCAAACTCTAAACATAATTCCGGCTAGCTGGCATACACTGAAGGAGAGACAGAGCGTGGGGAGAAAATGAGCAAACATGCATGATAGGGAAAAGAACGTCACGCATTGACTTAGTAGAGCTACGTTACGTCAACAGCTACAGAAAATAGATTTGCCCTTTAGTTCCATTACATGGAAGATCATCTGCGAAAGATTAGTGTGACAACTTCACTACGATCAATAAAAGTCCGTGAGTCAACCAGGATTTTACTAATTCCATAACTTTTCCAGACCTGGAAAATTAGTTTATGGAATTCCATGACTTTTAGGTTTTCCGCAGCCATGGGAACAGTGGACACTGACTAGGTTTACATGTGTAAAATATTCCAGTCTTTGTCCATATTCTGAAAAAGACAATATCCCTACTAGTTGTTTACACGTCTGAAAAATGAAAATGAATATTTCACTTATATTCCTGTTGTGAACACACCTGTGCATAGTTAGATTACTGTGCTCTCTAATGTCGTTTATCATGTCAAAAAGACTTGAAAAGTGGAACAGCTGGAGACGCTTGTGCTATTTTTTTGAGTTTTCTACCTGTGGTGGACTTCTTCAACCGTGGGAACATAGGTAGCATAAACAGATAGGAAGCTGTGTGTTGCCCCAGTTAAGATACATACGTCAAATGTGCTATATGCATTTCTAAAAAATGAAGAGGAACTAGAACAAGAGTAACACCAGCATATCCCATGTCTTAAACAGAAAATGCTGTTTACATGACCCATATTCAGAATGTCACATCTGGAATGGTAGTGGAATATTAGAGCACATGTAAACATAGTCAATAATATGGTTAATATAAAACAGTTAAACCATACAGACAGTTATCATGTAGCAGAGATGGGACTGTGCTGAAGCTATATCCCTGCCAGTTAGACACCTCACCAGCCCATCTTCAGGAGAGAAAAGATAAATCGACAGCTACAAACACACAGCAGTGCCGAGCGCAGCCCACACACTCAGACACATTCAGTCACATTCATACAGACAGCAGACAGAGAGTCAGTATGAAGAGGCAACAACCAGGAGGCAGCCCTTCACTGGGCTCCAGCAGCAGGCTGCTGTAAGTGTGCCGTCTGAGATACACTGGGAGAAAAGTGTCTGCCCTGAGCTACAGAGTGCTGCTGTTGGCTGGGTGTAAGACAGAGAAGAATGTTTGACTTTGGCTTTTTAGGGTGATTCCCATGTTACAGCAGGGAGATGGAGCCAACCAACCAAGATTTAAAACTTACTGAGCTAGAACTGTCACTGAATTGTAACACAACACTGTAACAGCTGGATATGCTAGAAAAAGCTGCGTTTAAGCTAAAGGCTGTCACTGTTATTTCATTATCAGTACATTTATCCTCTGGTCTATTACAGAGATATTCAATTAAAATTCAAAGAAGTTCAGTTACTACAGTTTCCTCCGAGCAAAGGTCTAAACCTCATGTCTTAATTGCATCCTATAGTCTACCCCATGGCTGTTCAATTAAAAATTTAATTGGGCTGGATTTTAAAACCAGGAAATAGATGGGCCAGACACTGTATAAGTACTTCCAAATATGTATAATGTGTTTCGAAAGAAATCACTGATTTTGCTCTACCCAGACTTTAATTAACCTAAATTGAAATTCCTGCTTTCTACAAAAAACAAAATACCAACTGAGGTTAGGTTTCATACATTTAGAAATCCAAAACAAGTTACGAAATTTCTCTGCCATTTCTACTCTTTTGCTTTTTTGCCACTGTATCTTATCGAACTGAACCAGGAATTTTGTGAACCATTACACCCCTGCTTTTTATAAAGTCCCAACATTCACACACTGTGCCCATAACCACCCTGAAGACAATAAGTGAAAGAAGAAATAAAGAAAGGGGAAAGGAAAAGAGAAAAAATATACCACCACACACTTCTAGAGGGTCATAAGTGATGATTGAGAGTGATTATTTCTGAATGAGACGATACATAGATTTTTAAAAGAAAATCCTACAAAGTATATCTTAAACAATTTGAGCGCAGACTTGAGGTGAAATCTCACAGTGTGCAAATGTTGATCCCAGACAGTGCACTGAGTAACTGCAGTCAGCCACATGACTGTGATGACGAGACTCGTTCTCCCCACCTTCCACTCACCTTCCTCTGCAGTGGGCTCAGTCGTCATTAACACTCCTTGAATCTATGTAAATGTCCTCTCGTGGTCCTCCTCTTGTTTTTACACTCAGATCTATGAGTCAGAGTCTTGTTTCTTTTTTCAGGTTTGTAGTGGCCAGACCAGATAAAAAAAAACCAAAAAACTTAACTCCTCCCTGACGGCATGTCTCATTAGCTGAGTGCTGTCAGTCTGCAGGTTTCCCCGTTGCTCCCTGACCTCACACCTCTGTCAGCTGTCGAGTCTGCAGCTGCTGGAGATGGAAAAGGAAGACCCAGGGTCCCTGTCGTCTTTGTCACCTTTATGTGTTTGCTTTTACAAAATCAATCTGTGGTGTTGTGAGTCTGAGCTGGAGTTAGTTTGTAGCGATTCCACACCTACTGCATCAGCTCAAATACACACTAAGATCAGTGTTTCTGTGTTTTACTAGATAATGACAGAACTTGTGAAGTAAAATTTGCCTTATTGACCTGCAAACCTACAGTATTTTATTTGTTCTAATTAACGGCAAAAACGTGGGAATGCTTTGGCAGGAGGAGATAGACTGTTTATACCTCAGGACTGGTGTGTGCTGCTCAGTTTATGAAACACACAGCACTAAAGATTTCATCTGCCTTCACCTCTGGCCTTGGTAATACACCCATCCTGCAGCGTTAGGTTCAAGAACAAGCTGCTCTTTATCACCTGCATCCTCTCCGTCTTTCTGCTTCTGCTGCACCCACCCACAGAGGGAAACATGTTGACTGTTGTATAAGGGCTTATGCTGCTTGGATGAACACACGACATGGACTCGATGACTAATGTTTGTGTACCTCTGTTTGCTTTGAAAATTTTTAGTTTTCTTCAAAGCCTCCACGACATTACGCAACACCGGACGGTGCTGCACATCTATGCAGTAAAGGTCGGATTCACTGGAGAGCGAGCGGGTGAAAATGTGGCAGCATCGAGCGTAGCGGCTCATTTTATTTGTTCTGCTCGCCCGCTCTTGTCGTGCCTTCCAGGCTCAGAGACGGTGTACTCAAGGAAAGGAGCAGGCGTCCTCGCCGTGGGGTCAACAGGTGTTTTTCCTCAGATGTTCTTTGGACTTTTGTGTTTATTCTGCGTTTGTCCACCTGCTCTGCCTTTAGTCTGCTGTCTGCCTTCTCTGTTTGACCTGCAGTGATGTCATGACATCCTCGCCCATCATCCCTCTCAACAATAAGTCGTTCTGACATAAACAGCACAGCTGCTGCCATAGTAATACAAGTCCACATCAGTTTTATCCTGGGCTGCTGCTTCTTTTTCCCGAGATATTTCATTTTTAATAATTCTGTGTTGTGCTTATTTAAAGTCATACTGACTTTTTGTGTAGGAAAACTACAATGACACTATGTGCTATTGCGCGCAATTTTCAGTGTTTGAATGTAGCTTACTCAAGTTCTGTACCTTGTCTACACATACAGATATATTTTTAAGGGATATTTTACTCTACGTTTTAACCTCTCGTCCACATGCAATCGGAGTCTTGGGGTCATTTAAATGGGGATTTTTTAAAAACATATTCTAAGGTGCAGGTTTTTCAAAACTCCAGTTACTTTCAGAAACAATGACATTATCTTCTAAATTCGCGCATACCCATTGTTACTTTTTGGAGCCCCTTTTACACTGCCTCTTCAAGGCGTGAATTTCACGCCATTATGGAGCTTCGCGATTCTGTATGAAAGGTACGTTGTGGAATGGGGGTTGGGAGTTGTCTCGCATTGAAGCTAGCATCGGAGGTAGCAACACCCCCGAAATGACGTCTCTGTAAAAGGTACAGCTAACAGGATGGGTGTTTTGACAGTGTATTATGTGTGCGGCCAATGTCAGGAGATTTAAAAAGCAGCTGATAACAGTTAGCAGCTAACTCAAAGCAGAACAGCGGCCGAAAATGTCCACAAATTGGAAAAACTGAAGTCCAGGAGCTCTTTACACCTAAAGCAGAGGACAAGATCAGCCTCTATTTATCAGAGACGGTAAATGATTGTTACTGCCATGTTATTTCATTGTTATTGTTATTATACTGTTATATGTCACGCTATAGGCTGACAGGGTTGTGTTACGTCATGCCCATCACATCTCTTTTGCTTCCACGATGCTGGCATGCTGTCTAAAATCACACACTGGAGCGGCACTATGCTGTCATTGTCTGGTTCTGGGTAAAAATGCAAAGGTGGCACAAAG
This sequence comes from Chaetodon striatus, assembly GCA_029783705.1. Lineage (NCBI taxonomy): Eukaryota > Metazoa > Chordata > Actinopteri > Chaetodontiformes > Chaetodontidae > Chaetodon > Chaetodon striatus. The sequence goes on from JAPZEB010000010.1 coordinate 22,249,957, forward strand.
AAGCGGCTCTATAGCACAATCTCTGTGTAAAAAGGGCTTGTAATGAGCACACACCAGACACAATAACAACAATGACAGACCGCTGGTTTGTTCATGTTTTGTTAGCGCTGCTTGGTCTAATGACCTATTTACATCCTAACTCTGTATTGCTGCAGCACTTCATGGACAAAAAGATGTCTGCTGCACCCAGTGTTATTATGTCCACCTTAACATCTGCAGTTTAAAGTCAGCCAGAACCAACAGTTTTGGATCATGCCTGGTCAAACCAGTAGCTGGTGAAACAATTTTTGAAAGTGGGATTGTTGCTGATGAGGAGTGGAAGGAAAACTTTTGCAAATCCAGAGCATCATTAGTATCTCTAAGCGAGCTCATCTGTTCTACATCGAAGGAGAATTCAACAGTGATGAGATCTCCTATAGTCGTTTTAAAAAAGGTTATGTTGGCTTGTGCACTTTTCTATCTTTGCCACCAGGAGAGACTGCAGAAGAAAGCAAATGCCAGTGTGGATGGAGATACTTGGTAAAATAAAGGTTGTGTGGACAAAATAAACATTTTCAAATATACAATATATAATAGGGTATAGAATACATCAAATCAGCTGTACCTGGCAGAGCTACAACAATAAAATGCTAATTACAGATAAAGGCATCAGTAATAATACTCCAATAATCCACTGTGTAACAGTAAAACACTCACAGGGGTCATTTTTTAGCACTAATAGTACTTTAACTTTTAAGGTACATCCTGCTGATATTACAAACTTGCTTGTACTTAAAGGGTATGAGCTGTGTGCCAGCAGCTATCAGCTAACGATGCTAACTCCATAAACAGCGTTAACAACGGCAAAAGTGCTGACAGAGTTAACGGTGTTAACCGGGGGGAACCACAGGGTGGACGCTAAGCTTCAGTGTCAGCCCTGTCCAGATATCAGCAGTTACCACTGCATGAGCACAGTGAGAAGCGGAGGCAATAACCTCGCCAGGATACACACATGAATTTCACATGCATGCACAGCTGGACTGGCAAACACAACGAAGAACGGAGAAGCTCAGATTATAGCACACACAGAGTGAGCGTGATTTCATTCTCTGCTCTCTGCTCCGCTGTATCTTTATATAAAAAATAGCTGTTTGCTGCCGTATTAATGCTCTGAATGTCACATAAAGAGCCGTTAGGTTCTATCTTCAATACACATCTTACACTCGCAGAGCAGTATTCTCACAGTCTGGTATTGCTACAATTACTTAAGTAACAGATCTGAATGTGTCTTGCACTGCAGGAATATTTCCATTTCACAAAAGAGGATAAAACTGTTTTTGGACACATCTAAGCCTGAAGCTTAAAGTGGGTATTTCACATGACAGCGGTTGGCTGACTGAAATCTGAGAGCTGACATTACCAGGAGACTTCCATGGTGCCCTATGGACTGGAAAGCATCACACTGTGTATCCTGCGAATGTGTTTTTCACCCTTTTTCTATGAGCTCCAAAGCGCTGGCTATCAACCGTTTAAGCCGTCAGTCCCTTGACAGAATTTAATGTTTTGGAGGACACATAGTTCTGCTGAGTTTATATTCCACTCTGAGAGTGGACAAACACATGGATATTACTTTTTTTTCCCAGGTTGACTTATAGATAATGACATAAATAATAGAGAATACTAGAATATACATGAAACCATCCTCACACAGAGGGGAGGGTAAGCTGGAGAAGTGCAGCCAACAGACCATCACTGTTTCATTAAAAGTTGTTTTGACAAGAGCTTTTACCAACCGCAATCAAAAATGTCCTTTTTTGAGGTCAGACTGTAATTATATTTATCATTCTATTAGAGCTAATCTTTATTTATTTGTTCATTTGTGCTGTGATTTATGTGCAAGGAATTTATTAATCTAATATCTATTATAAAGTTATATACTGGCTAAAAATTCTAGCTTCTCAGTCGAAAGGATTTACTTATTCTTATTTGCTTGTAAACTGCATATCTTTGAGTTTTGGACTGTTGGTTGGACAAAACAAATATGCAGAAGGCATCTTAGTTTTTGAGAAATTGTGGAAGACATTTTCCACAGGGTTTTTGATTTATGATGAATGATTTATAGAACAAATAATACATTTTTGAACAAACAAGCAATTTGAATGTGTCATCTTTCTGAAAATTGCCAAGGGCAGTTTGATTTTTTTTTATTTTGTGCCTTTTAATAGACCGGGTATCAACAAATGGCAGACCGTCGTCCAGACCTGTGACCAATTTCGAACAAACGGAGTAAGAGAGGGTTTTTTCCCGACGTCTGGAGCTAATCCAGTCAATACAGTATTAATGTCACTCAGCTAAGCCAATCAAATTGATTGCTGACCGTGCGTAGATAGTTCATTAGAGAGAACAACAGCACAAGAGATGTCACAGAAGCAACTAACTCTGCTACCTTCTGGCTACAGACTGTGCTTGATTCTGTTCTCCCTGCTCAAACCAAAGCAGCATTACACACGTTGACCATGTTTGGATCGACTTACAGCTGTGAGTCAGCGCTCTCCACTCTGAACATTATTAAAACAAAGTACCATTCCAGGCTCGCCAGTGAGCACCTACACATGTTCACGGGAATGGCACCAGCAGTCACAGGCCCATTTATCTCTCTAGGAAAAGAAGTTAATAAAAAATGAAATGAATTAATAAAGAGAAAAGGGGGCTGCTCAAAGCATTGTACGTTTTCTAAAACAGGCACTTTATATTTATTTCATTCAGAAGATTCTGACTACTTTAACTTGAAATGTAGGCCTCGAGTTCATTGTGCTGGGACACATTTTATTTGAGATAGCTACTTTTTATCTAAACAAGTTCAATTTGTCCCTATGTTAAAAACATCTTGCTTTAAAAATGAATAATTAGAGGTGTAACAATACCTGCATTGTATCGTATCGTATCGTATCATATTGTATCGTATCATACGATTCAGTTTGAGGCTTTTGGTTTGGTACGCATTATAAATCAAACGATACGTTTAACTATGCTACTACGTTTGAAAAATAAAATATACAGCTTAAACGGTATTTAACATACTGTTCTCAGTGCCACTGCGCTCAACAAGGTAGCCCACAGGACAGAATAGGCAACATGCCGTCTGCCCCTCTCACCCCAAAGCAAAACATCCTACACGCTGGAAGGCAATTACACTAAGCTAGCTCATTGCAAGACGGTTAGTAACGGCACTACGAGAAATAATGAGTCTCCAGAGCCTACAGGTCTGGTGTTGGGAGCCACTTCGGTATCACTATGAATTATGAGCACGATGGAGAGAGTGGTGGATAAATACAAACTGAGCCACAGCTACAGACTCTCTTCAGCAGCTAACCCAGTAGCACAGTAACATATACGACCCGGTAGCCAAGGCACAAGCTGCTGCACAGTGACAGACTCTTTTTAGCAGCTAACTCATTAACACACACAGCCTGTGGGCCCCTTGTTCAGCAGCTACAGTACAGCAGTGAACAGTAAGTGGTGGCGGGCCAGGTAGCTAATCTGGCCAGCGAGACTAAAAGATTCGTCAGTGACGGCTATTTTGCTTGGGTTTATATGACTGTGGTATTTAACAGAGATGTTTATTCATCAATTTATTAGACTGAAAAACGGCAGAGAGCTTGTGGGACATAGTGAACCCACCACAGACACACAGTGGGCAAAAACAAAACAAAAACAACACTGATACAAAGTGCTCTAATGTTAGCAGTGATGGGGTGCTCAGGTACAGCTCTGTCATTGTTCGAAGTTGAAAAAAAAAAAACAACTTTATGATTTTAGATTAAAAAGATAAGTTAATGAAAATAATATCAAATTTAAAATCAAGCAAATTTCTCTAGCATTTTTACAAATTTGCTGTATCAAAAACCGTGACACTACTATATCACATTAAACCCATGTGTAAACTTTGTGAACCATTACACCCCTACTAACAATAGATATTGCTGAAATAAGAACAAAATGTATATTGTTATACCAGTGTGACAAAATATGTACACTACAAATGGTGTTTAGAAGGATCCATCTTGCTTCTTTCTCATGTCTGCTGCGTTACACAGGCGCAGTACAGCTCGGGCAGTATGTGCCAAGCGACACAGCCAATCATATCTTTCACAAATCAGTGTGTTCTTACGTGATGCAAATTCGGCCATATTTAGTAGCTTTTCAAAACATCTGGGCTGCTGTCAAAC